>CAJPIZ010004500.1:0-10189 GCA_905368565.1 Medioppia subpectinata
TAAACACTCCCGATAAGTGACCAAACATCGGGTGACCACCACGGCTACAATCAAGGACGCGGCACATTTTTAGCTATAGTAGTCGTTCATGCACACTCATGCAATTTACATTATAAATGTGTTTAATTTTTCTATTGCACAATCGCGTCAAATAAGCTCTTTATAAAATTTGCATAAAACAATGTCTAATGTGTATATTGTTCGGGAAATCGCTGGCCTTCGATGACAATAATTATTTTTAATATTTATATCACAAAATAATCTCAATATATAGTAGCTTTGTATAACAAAGAGCTTTGCTTTATAAGCATGTGTTTTGCTTTCAAAAATGTGAGTTAAAGTTCAGGTATCATTTTTGAACATTACTTTATTTTTTACCTAGATATTTTTTTAATAAATTTTTTTATTACAAAAGGAATTACATTTATTATTTTGTATAAATAATTCAATTATACATTATATTAGTATTCAAGTACATTATTATATATTCAAGTACATTATATTCAATTTACCATTATATTAATTAATACCACTAGGCAACTAATTTATTATAATTTATAATTAAAAATAAACTTGTACATTTAAAACGAAATAATCATAATTAGCTGATGTATTGTAAAGTGTAGTTAGTAAATTTATTTTGTGCATGATAAACATTATTATTTTATTGTACATCAAGTTTGTATCTGGATTTGTCGTGATCTTCTAACTCGAATCACACGTGGTATCTGAATAAAATTATTAAAATTATAACTGGGATAAAAATTCAAATTACACGTGTTTCTGATAACTAAGCGGACAATTGAATTAACACTAATTTTAGCGCACATTTCACGTAAGGTTTGCGTAAACATTAGTATTGAGAATCCAAACCATAGACTAATAACACTCGCCGTTAGACTAATGTATTCTTCGGCAGACATTTTCAGTGATATCTCGTATACAGTCGTCGGCTCTGAAGGCATCGATATCCTAATAATCGTATCATTAATATAACGATCATTTAATTTTTCCACAAATTTTTCAACCGTGTAAAAATGTTTAACGCACTCCATTTTGGCATTGCATCGATGTGCGCATAGTGAATAAATATCGGGATAATTTTTACCTCCATAATAATAGTCATGTGACTCATTGCCGGTATAATAGTATAACAAATAGTAGGGAATTATTGACGAGTTTATGCGCGCGTATTGCCGGCCAACGCNAATGCCGTACATCGCAGGCAAATATAATCTCTCCCCTATATTATGCACATACAAACGCACATGCCTATTTGTTACATAATCGGCCATGGTAAGATTATATTGTATATCGGTGAGTACTTTTAGTAATGTTTTGTTCATTCTTGAGTATTCTTGCAAATGTGGTAATATTCTTGTGCATGTATCGTTTCCGGCGATTGCATGCACCATGGTACATTTGGAAAGTGTAAATATAGTTTTTATGTAACTGCAATTGTAATTTTTTGTTAATAACTTGATTTGTTGCTTAATCGATAGGCGATTGAACATGGTCATATTCACTTTAGTTTTGCCAATAGTTAAATCAGGTAAATTTATTAATAATTTCTTATTTATTGCCGATTGTTTATCCATACATATAGTGAATGCTGTATTTATTCGTTGTATACTATTTGACTCGTATATGACATTAGTTGTGGTGTCGTATGAAAAGTATAATAAACTTATTTTATACGTTTGATACACACATCCCATCAAACATATCACATATGATATTATTGTGTAATACGTTTTTAACTTCATTTTATACTATCAATGAATTTTAGTTTAACGTAACATTAAATTACAATAATTCATATTATAAAGTTTACTTTACTTAACAGTAGTTATAATTGTAATTGTTATTAAATTTTTACAATAGCAAAAATTATATTATTAATAATTAGAGTATAGTAAAATTAATTATTTTGTTAATACCATAGGGGCTTTATTTATAATAAAATTTAATCATGGAAATTAAACATTAATACAACTATTTTATAAAATTGTATATTTACAAAAACATTATTAAAATGATTGTTTTTATTACAAGATTACATTATTTGTATTTCATAATTAAATTGTTATTGATTTGAGTTATTTAAATATATTAGAAATATCTGAAAGAACTTCACCATGGTAATCAATAGTAATAAACAATATATAATATCTAATAATAAGGGAATTCAGGGTAGAGTGATCAAATGTCCACAAATGTTTTTTTTTTAAAAATTGTTATTCATTTATTAGGTTTATTTAATTTAAATTACATAATTCAATATTTTATGTTACGTTAACATGTGTTTTAAAATGATTAAACACATGGTTATATTCTTGCAGTAATTATGAGGAATTTGTTTAAAAATATCTGGTTAATGTTGTTGACACATAGACTGTGTATATTTTAACTAGGATAATTTATCTGGGCTTTTATCAATATTAAATATAGGGCAATTGATTTTACCAAGAATTGTTAGAGTCCGGTGTATATACTCACTCATATTATAATAATCATAACAATAATGACAACATAAAAAAATAAACAAAAAATTTTCAAACAAAACATTAAAAAACACAAAAATAAAGTTTGAGGTAAAGAACAAAAACCCTATACCGGGTCACACATACATACCCCTCATTCCCACACATACCCCTCACACTCACACTGATGGCACACCATAACCACCCTGAGCTTAACCCTGAGTCTGACCCCGAGCCTGACCCTGAGTCTGACCCTGAGCTTGAACCTGACCAACCCCTGACTCTTGAGGAGCGACTGTATCACATACGACTGACCATCGGCAACATCCGGCGCCAACTGCAGCACACACTGGGGCTCAACTACCCTATCCATGAAATGTCAATAGACGTGGACCTAATCGGGCAAAACCAAGCGATCCGAGTGGACGACTGGCCCCAACAGCTACTCGTGGAGCCGTTGGGCGGCGGCGCTCGGTCTCTATGGCACGTGTCGGCCAACGGCCCGCTATATCACGTATGCTATTTGGCGCCCAACCCGGACAACACAGGCAATTGGCTGGCGTACGAGCCGGTGGGCGGCGGGGGTCCGGCCGCGCCACTGTCGTCCCGGCTCGGCGAACACGTCGCCACTGGTGCCACAAACGCCGACCCCCAACGGCCAGCGTTTTTGTTGCTCATCGGCCCGCAGGCTATCGTCCGGGCGGAGGCCGCCCCACACGAGCCCCTATACCAGCAACAGTTGGACGACACTAACCAAGCAGTGACCACTGTTGGCGAGATTATGGCCGATATTAACGCAAACGGTGCGGCCGGTCAACGGTTGGACAGACCACCGGCCACTCTCCAGGGCTATACTGTGGGTCAGTTGGCCGCTGTGGTCGGCCAAGAGTTGGCTGAGTTGCGAGTCATTCCCGCTATGCGTGAGTATGTGATGAGACGGGCGCTCGTTTTTGAGGATCAAGAGTTGCATACACTCTATGGCGTTAACCCCCAGCGACGATAGGCACCACCGGTAGGCGCCCACCACTTCCCACGTGCGGTAAAGTTTGTCTATATGTCTAGTGTTTGGAGATTTGTTGACAATATATTTGCGGTTAGTTTTGCTTAAAATGATTAAACATATGGTTATATCTTTGCGATTAATTGTGATCATTAATGCTAAATATATAGTATGTATTGTAACAGTGATAGTTTGTGCCGGATGCTTTCCTATTGCAATAATAGGACGCTAAACGGTTGTATTGAATTATTGTTTAAAAAAATGATAACAATAATTAAAACAAAAAAAATAATTTTATAAAAAACAATTGTTAAAAATATTTCAATAAAAAACAACACAAAAAACCAAGATATAAGTCAAAACAAAAGTTAGAGTTAAAAAAATCAAACCCATTACCAGCGCACCCACACATACCCCTCAAACCCACACCAATGGCACTACTTTTTGAGCAGCGCTTGCGGAACGTGGAACAGACCCTCGCCGACATCCGGGCCAATCTGACCCAACCGTTGGGCATCTTCTACCGGCCCGACGACATGTGCATTGACGTGAACGGCATCGACAGAGTCCAGCGGGTGGTGATCGACGAACAGCCGGTATTTTTCTGGGTGGTGCAGCTGCCCGGCTACAACCCCGCCATGCGCGACGTGTGGCAGGTGTCGGCCAACGGCCAGCACTTTGAGCACCTGTTCTGTACGGTCCAAGTGGACGGCGACCATCGCTGGTGGGCTATGGAGCCGGGCGTGGGCGGTGTGCCCATGCGGTCCAGCACCGGCCAACCGGTACGCACGCACGCCGCGCCTCTGGATCCCCAAATTCACCAGTATCTGTACTTCGCCGGCCCGCACACATTGGCCCGGGCGGTGGCCGCACCTAATGAGCCCCTATACGCTGACCTGGAACCGGCTGTGCAGGCGGGCATGGTCACTCTTAATGAGATTATCGAGGATATGCACGATGAAGACTTAGGCAATCAACTATTGCTTAACCCACCGCCTGGACTGGACGGTCCGCCACGGCTGGATCCGGACACCGGTGCGCAGGTGGGGCCCACTTTAGCCGATTGGGCTGAAATGCTGGTCAATCAGTTTTTGGACTTTCACAATGAGCGCACATTTGTGATCGAGCAAACGCTGCCATTTCCCGCTGATCTATTGTGATCAGCCCCACTCGGTCTGACTATCAAAGCACCTGTACCTGTAGTCTACCCATCAATTGTTAGCTAATTTATAGTGTTTTTCACCATTTATTTGCAATATATTTGCTTAAAATTGCATTAAACAAATTGTGAAACAGTAATTGTTAATATTATGTGTTATGTCGGGAAGGGAGGAAATGTTAGAAATTATATTGTTTATAAAGGAAATTAGTTGCCTTCCCTTATATATCTGACCACGATTATTAATGGCAATTAACAGTAACACTATGGCCATGGTACTATAACAGGGTAATAATATAATAACGATAGCAATACACTTAATTATGGTCGACATTAACTTTGGTGCGTTTGTTTAGCCGCTGGAAAACCCACGGGTCAGTTGACCACTACTGTTAACCAGGAGTTGTTTCAGTTGCGGCCCATTCCCGGTATGAGTGAGTATGTGATGAGACGGGCGCTCGTGTTTGAGGATCAAGAGTTGCATACCTTCTACGGCGTTAACCCCCAGCGATAGGCGCACCGGTGGGCGCCCACCACTTCCCACGTGCGGTAAAGTTTGTTTGTATGTCTAGTGTTTGGGATTTGTTGACAATATATTTGCGGTTAGTTTTGCTTAAAATAATTTAACATATGGTTATATCGTTGCAATTAATTGTGGTCATATTTTATTAATGACAATTATCTCGTATGTATTGTAACAGGGATAGTTTGTGCCGAGTGCTAATTCGAGCCTATGGCAATAATAGGGCGCTAAACGGTTGTATTAAATTATTTTTAAAATGATAACAATAATTAAAACAAAAACAATAATTTTATAAAAAACAATTGTTAAAAATATTTCAATAAAAAACAACACAAAAAACCATGATTTAAGTCAAAACAAAAGTTAGAGTTAAAAAATCAAACCCATTACCAGCGCACCCACACAAACCCCTCAAACCCACACCAATGGCACTACCCTTTGAGCAGCGCTTGAGAGCCGTACAGCAAACCATTGAAAACATCCGGGCCAATCTGTGCCAACCGTTGGGCATCGACTACCAGCCCGATGACATGTGCATCAACGTGAGCCGCGTCAACCATGTCCAGCGGGTGGTGGTGGACGAACAGCCGGTTCACCTACGGGTGCGACAGTTGCCCGGCTACAACCCCGCTATGCTCGAGGTGTGGCAATTGTCGGCCAACTGGCGGCGGGACGAGTACCTGCTCTGTACGCTCGTCCCGGACCCGGACGCCACCCGGCGCTGGTATGCCTTCGCGCCGGGCGAGGGCGGTCAGCACGTGCTGTCCAGCACCGGGCAACCGGTCTACACGCACGCCCGGGGCCGCGACCCCCAACAGTACGTGTATCTGTACTTCGCCGGCCCGCACACATTGGCCCGGGCGGTGGCGGCACCCAATCAGGCCCTATACGCTCAGTTGCAACCGGCTGTGCTGGCAGGTTTGGTGACTATCCGGGATATTATGCTCGATCTACAGGCCCAACACGCGGACCGGTTCCTATTGACTGGCCCACAGCTCGAACTGTACGGTCCGCCACGGTTTCATCCGGTGCATCCACATGTGCGGGTGGGCCCCACTTATGCCGATTGGGCCATTTTGGTGTCTCAAGAGTTGAGGCGAATTTTCACCCAGCGCGTATTTGTGATCGACCGAACGCTGCCATTTCCCGACCACCTATTGTGATCAGCCTGCTCAATCGGTCTGACTATCAAAGCACTTGTACCTGTAGTCTACCCATCAATTGTTAGTTTATTTATAGTGTTTTTCACCATTTATTGACAGTATATTTGTTTGAAATCATTAAACAGTTTGCGAAACAGTAATTGTTGTGTGTTTTGTCGGGAAGGGAGGAGGGGTTGGAAATGATCTGGTTTATATATTAACAAGTAATGTATTTATATATTCAAGTAGTGTTATGTATTCATGTTTTATTAATGCCAATATCTCAATAACACCCGGACCCTGATGCGATACTGATTGTAATGTAATAACGAGAACAATAATATAAAATAATAAACTAATTTTATTAAAAAATAAATTTTAACTAAAAATCACAAACAATTAAAACAAAACCAAATTTTAAGTCAAAACAACGCAAACCTAAAACCCAAACTCAAACGCCCACTACCAGCGCACCCATACCTACCAGCCCTACACCAACACCAAAACCAATGGACGACATCGAGAGGCGCTTATGGGAGTTGGGCCACGGCATAGACGTGCTCCGGCATCGTTTGGCCGAACCCATGGAATACTACTTCGATCTGAACACAATGTTGGTGGACGTGGAGCGTGTCGGCCAACCCCAGCACATCGTAGTGGACGACGAGCCGACAGTATTGTGGGTGGGGCCACAACAGCAACCTGATCCACCCATATACCGGACCCTATCGCTCGTCATCGACCACGTCTACCGCCAGCCCGTGTGTCGATTGGGGCACGACTACAACCTGGTAGGCTATTGGGTGGCCTACCAGCAGATGCCCGGCGGCGGTGTAGAGCTCGTACTGTCGCACGCCGGCGAACCCGTGCGCACCCATGGCATTGTCTCCGACGCGCACCGGCCGTCGTATCTGTATGTCGTGGGCCCGCAGACCGTGGCCGCGGCCGCCGCCGCACACACTCACCCCCACTTCCAGGAGCTCCAGAATAGGGTGGACTTAGGAATGGCCGCTTACAGGCAGTTGATCGACGACATGACCGCGCCTATGGCCGCGACCCGAGTGGTAGTCCCGCCGCCCGGTGCGCCGCGCAACTTCACTCTGGGCCAGTGGGCCGCCGACCTGTTGGGTCAGTTGCTAGGCATGAGCCGCCATATTGGCGACATTGTGTTGGGCTCCTCATTGGTGTTGCACGTCGGCCAATAGGCATACCCCGAGCGCCGGCCGTATTAGCACAGGTGGTGCCCAACACTCATCCTATTAGTAGATTTTTCGCCATTTATTGACAGTATATTTGTTTGAAATCATTAAACAGTTTTGCGAAACAGTAATTGTTGTGCGTTTTTGTCGGGAAGAGAGAGGGGGTTGGAAATAATCTGTTTATCTAATGAACAGGGAATGTATAATTATATTTGTTGAATTATTTGCATGATCTCATATATCTAATAATGTTTTATTAATGGTAATATCTCAGTGACACTCAGTAACCCTTGTACTATATTGTACAGGGTAGTAATATAATAACGATAGCAATAATTGTAAACAACAAAATAATTTCATTAAAATTTTTTAAACTAAAAACACAAACAATTAAAACAAACCCAAAATTTAAGTCAAAACAACAAAACCTCAGACCCAAACTCAAACGCCCACTACCAGCGCACCCATACCTACCAGCTCTACACCAACACCAAAACCAATGAACATCGAGCAGCGCTTAAACGCTATGGACCAGACCATCGCCCATATCCGGGCCAATTGGGCCGATCCCATGCACTTCCACTTCAATCTCAACCATATGATGGTAGACGTGGAGCGCGTCGGCCAAATCCAGCACATCCATGTGGACGGCCAGCCGACAGTGGTGTTGGTAGAGCCACCCCCTGAGGGCGGACAATACAGTACCCTATGGCTCCTCATTGACAATGTCCACCACCAGCCCGTGTGTCGACTCGGGCCTCACGAGGACGGCCATTGGTTGGCCTACAACGTTGACGGCGTTATTATAGCGCCTAAACTATCGCACACCGGCCTCCCGATCCGCACCTACGCCATCGCCGCCGATCCGCACCGGCCGTCGTATCTGTACGTCGCGGGTCCGGACGCCGTGGCCGCGGCCGCCGGCGCACCCCATCATCACCAGCACGACTACCACGTCCTCGAGGCTGAGGTGCGGGCGGCCCTCGACACTCACCGCCAGTTGGCTCACGACATGCACGGCGCGCATTTGGGCGCACAGCATGCGGCGCACCCGCCCCAAGGTTTCAATTTGGGCTTCACTCTGGCCCAGTGGGCGCACCACCAGTTGATTCAGTTGCAGGCCATGACCCACGCAGTGGCCGACTTTGTGTTGGGCGCTGCATTGCGGTTGCCCGCTGTCTAATAGGCATCCCTTGAGCGCCGGGCGTATTAGCACAGGTGGTGCCCAACACTCATCCCATTATTAGTTTTTTCGCCATTTATTTGCAATATATATATTTGCTTTATTTGTTTCAAATCATTAAACAGTTTGCGAAACAGTAATTGTTGTGCGTTTTGTCGGGAAAGGAGGAGGTGTTGGAAATGATCTGTTTATCTAATTAACAGGGAATTTATTTGTTTAATTATTTTGCCTGATATTATTAAGGTAATAAATAATGCTATTTAGATAAACAAATCGATTAGTGCAATAATAAAGTAGTAATAATAATGAAAATAATTAAAAGTTTTAATATAAAATAATATACACAACAAAATTATATTTTTAAAAAACTTTTTCATTAAAAAACACAAACACTTTAAAAAAAATCAAAATTTAAGTCAAACCCAAAGTTAAAACCAAAACCAAAAACACAAACTCAAACCCAAACACCAAAACCTCACACATAAGCCACACCCGCACCCAAATGGCACAGCACAACGAAGAGCAGCGCTTACAAGCCATTGAGCAGCGCTTAGTAGCCTTGAGTCATACCACCGCCGATTTGCGGGCCAATATGGCCGAACCCATGGACTTCTACTTCGATCTCAACCAAATGGTGGTAGACGTGGGCCTTCCCAACCAACCCCAGCCCATCCGTGTGGACGGCCAGCCGAGAACGGTGTTGGTGAGGCCACCCGGTGAGGGCTCCCCATACCGGACCCTATGGGTGCTCATCGACGGTGTCTTCCACGGACCCATGTGTCGACTGGCGCCCCAACAGGACGGCCATTGGGTGGCCTACAACGCCGCGGGCGTTATTATGGCGCCCATACTATCGCGCACTGGCGAACAGGTCCGCACCCACGCCTCCGCCNACACTCATCCTATTTTCGGTTTTTTCGCCCTTTATTTCCAGTAAATTTGTTTGAAATCAATAAACAGTTTGCGAAACAGTAATTGTTGTGTGTTTTTGACGGGAGGGGAGGAGGGGTTGGAAATGATTTGTTTATCTAATTAACATGAAGTGTATTTGTTTAATTATTTGCCCGATCTTATATATCTGATTATATTTTATTAATGGTAATATCTCAATGACACTCACAAGTCAGTAACCCTGATACTATACAGGGTAGTAATACAATGACGATAACAATAATTGTAATCAATAAACTAATTTAATTTTAAAAAAACATAAACTAAAAACACAAACAATTAAAACAAAACCAAATTTTAAGTCAAAAAAATTCAAACCTCAAACCCAAACTCAAAGCCCCACTACCAGCGCACCCATACCTACCAGCTCTACACCAACACCAAAACCAATGGACAACATCGAGCAGCGCTTACGCGCCTTGGACCAGACCATCGCCCAGATCCGGGCCGATTGGGCCGATCCCATGCACTTTCACTTCAATCTGGACCATATGGTGGTGAACGTGGACCGCCCCGACCAACCCCAGCGCATCCGTGTGGACGGCCACA
>CAJPIZ010004501.1:0-10188 GCA_905368565.1 Medioppia subpectinata
TGCAAAATAAATGTCACACAAAAAATAAACTCACTTTTTGTGGTTTAGTTTCATTATCTTCAGTTGTTGTTTCCGTGTATTCCTCTTCCACTGTCTCTTCTTCTTCGTCTATTTCTTCTTCTTCTTCTTCCTCCTCCTCTTCTTCTTCCACTTTATGTCCAGAAGTGTCTAAATCTGTTAAAACCATTTCGTCGATTGTGTACCCATTTTGGTCACAATTGTTGTCATTAGTGTTCAGTTCATTAATGGCATCACCGTTTGGATCAGTGGTTTGTTTGCCATTTTGGTCGTCACTTATAGCAAAGTCGAGGTCACAATAGATGAGTCGCTGTGGTTGAGTGGCTTTTCGGCGCCTCAATCGGGTCGACACCGAACCCACAGTTCCGTCACTCAAACCGTTGGAACCGTTGCTCACGTGTTGTACTAATTCGGCAAAACTCTCGTCACTGCAGTCCTCGACAGTCACCACAAGCCTATTGGCGGACAGCGAGTACTCAATGGCCGCCGAATGCATGTCTTGATGGTAGGCCTCGGCGTTGGTCTCGACTGCTGTCAATTGAATGGTGTCCGCGATGTCTGAATTGATCATTGAGTTCGCGATGTCGTACGAACTCGAGTTCATTATCTCGTTGGCGATCGCGTCCATCGATTGCGAGTCACCGAAACAGTTCAGACCCGCTGTTGTCACCGATGTTTGGCCACCAATTGAACGGTTCAGTCTCTCAATTGATATCACATCTGAAGACATCGTTAACTATCGCATCAAAAGGCATAACAGATATGTTTTTAATTGTTTTATTTTTTGTTTGTTTTAATAATCAGTGAATTAAATGTAAAATTATTATAAATTCTGTTCATTTATGTTATAATAATCGCAAGAATTGAGAATTGATTTAATTTAACAAAAGACAAAGTTTTATAAGTTATATATTTATTTAGAAAATATCACTAATTGTCAAATAAAAGCATCGATTCCTTAACAAAATGCCACACAATTTGTATTTAAAAACAAGTATTTATTTCTCAAATATAAGTTCTGTAAAACTTTTAAAAAGAAATTTTTAAAAGTTTTGTTACAAAAATTGAATACAATTTTAAATATTAGAGCCGTAAGTATAGAGTGGGAAGAAATGCCAATATATGGTAGACATAGGGTATGAGTGCAGTGTTGGGTACGCCTATCGCCCGTACAATAACACACAGCCATAGGCACTAACAGCTATGAGTCGACCGCACCTAATGTGCGGCCAAATGTATTGCCTCATTGCTATTGACACTCACATCCAGAGACACACATCCATTGGTAACACATCTCTGACCCACACATTACACAATTAGCGCTATAATTGGGCTTTAAATACCTTTTTTATCAGTCAATTGTGTCACTCATTATGTGTTGACAATTATCTCTTGGCTTCACTTTTCGCATCAATTCATAAACATCTCTCTCTCCCTCTCTCTCACAGCTTCTCTCCAACACTCTCTCACTCTCTCCTTCTCTATGCAATGAAAACCACTGCATCTGTTGTTGAGCCCAAACACGACATCATTTGAGAAATAAAGTTATGATAAAATGCTGTAAGAGTTAAGGGATGAATGAGATGTGGGAATCGTTTTTAGATTTGATCCATGTTTTAAAAATACTATTTTATGAAAAAATAAATTACTTTACAATTTATTCATTTAATTGAGACAAAAATTGTTGTTACAGTATATGTGAGAGAAATATGTTTTTTGTAATACAAAACAACGAATAGTAGTTATTATTTAGTCTTATTATTAATTTAATAATTCAATTAAAGCCGCATTTAATTCGTTTAAAACCCAAACATATGTTTCTTAAAACAAATAAATACTTAATTTCGTAAAAATTTGAACAATAAATGAAAAAGAACTGTATTTTTCACTTAAAATAAATCTATAAAATCATTATTTCAATGATAAGAAAGAAAGAAACGAAACTTAATGTCTGTTTTAAAGTGGAAAAAACTAATTTAATTTAAAAGACAATAATTAGATGCGATTTTGAGCCACAAATGGTTTAAAATCGGGAATTAAAATATGATAATCATTACAAAAATCATTTATTTTATTGTATACCATGTTTTAGAGTCAAGTCGTCGTATATATTATTTACACACAAAACAAGTGTCCATTAAATTAGTCGCCGCCGGCGGTGCCGTTCAAACCATGCCTTTCGAGATACCTGTGCCGCGCCGTCCGGAGCAGAGCCTCTTTGCGCTCTTTGTAAGACTTTGTCCGTTCGTTCGCATTCTTGCCAAACGTTTTGGACCCGCAATAAAACGGTTTCATACTCTCTGTCGATATGTAACTATTGTTTGAAGCGTTGACCGCCGACGACGACGATGACGGACCGCCTTTGGCTTGTGCTTCGGCGGCGATCGGCTTCTCCGGCACGTATTGAACGGTTCCGTCCAATAGCCGAGTGATCGTCTCGTCTATATTTGTGGTCACTTTAATGTCTCTTTGTATGACACTTATGGGCACTTGCGGTAAGACTTCCTTCACCTTAAGCGCCATCGTGTCCACAGCCGTCGACGCTCGGGTCGCCCGCGACGGACTCGACGGGCTGTTCGCCGCGCGGATTCGGGCCGTGTTTTGTCGGCTATGCGTCTGCCACGGACCGGGTGTGTTGGCCGCCGACCGGTGCTGTTGGGCCTGCGTTTGTATGTGTCTCTTCACGAGCTCTATCTTATCGGCGTCCGTATGATTGGTGGCGCACACCTTCATCTCCGACGCCATCATTGTTTGCACTCTTTTGGCAAAATCATCGGCCGATTCGCCAAAACTCTTCTCGACTACTGATAAATATCTGCACAAAAACAATACACAAATATTAGGACACAAACAAACAAATCATTGCCACAAAGAATAACGCATCGATTACTTGATTGTGAAGACAGAGAAGGGAACGAATAGAAACCAGAAGAGGTCTGTCCACCAGCGACTGTCCACCACAGAGACCGATACGTTGAGCGGCGCGGGTCTCCACACGCGTATGAAAATGGGCTGTATTTTGGCGTCCAGTGTGAAGAGCCAACTGCTGAACTTGAGTAGACCCACGCGGCCATTAGTGGTGGCGCCCTCGGGATACGACAGAATGGGAATGTCTTTGCGGTCGGAGTGCAGATGGAGTTTCACGTTCTCGATGAGCACATCCCTCCCCTGTTTCACACCGAAGTCGTGAAAGCCGAGCCCCCAGTTGAGGAATTTGGGCAAATCCCACACTCCCGGCACAATACACGGCATCACCAGATCCACAGCCAAGTGGTCGATGTTTGTGATGTGATTGCTTACGATTACCCGTGTTTTCGACTTGACATCGATGGACGCGTTCTCCTCTTTGATTATTATACCCAAAATTGTACACATCGTCCGCAAAATGAAACTAAAACCATGAGATAATTATAATTAACATTAAGTTTAAATTGCATTCAATTATATAAATAGTTAAGTTATTGGCCAAAAAACATAATTATAATTGCATAACATATTTATTACCTAATAATGACTTTTAATTAGCGATTTAATTACTTATGACTCGACTATAAAGACATTTGAAAAATAAAATTCAAAACCAATAAAAAAAAGCATAAATGACTAAAAACAAGGATAAAGTAATTATTTAATTAAATCCCTAATTATTATACTAAAGATAGTATTAAATTCATTGAGACATTAACTAAATGATAAATAAACGCTTCTGTAGTCCACACTTAACACTCAACCCCCGCCTCAATGGGCGCCTCCTTTTCCACACTAACAACACATTCACTTAAGACAAACAATTATGTCATAAACAACTCATTAGAGATTAATTAATGGCCAGATATCGGGACACAAGAGGAATGTAATTCGCGGATCAGTTGGTCATACCATCTGAACGAAGACTTCTTGGGAAGAAGACTGGCGATGAGGAGTGCGTGTAAACCAATGAATACGCGGATTATAAATAGACACAAACCAAACGGAAAGTACATTACGAGCCATAGAAACGGTAATAATTGGGTGTTTTGGTCAATACTGGCGGACAATACAAAACAATCAATCATATCATTAAACATCGGAAGACAAAGAGTGGCTAAATATATACCGATTGTAATCAAACAGACGGTGTATATCGACGACGGCTGACGGGTTGGCGGTTGCGGTCAACGACTGGCGCTCCACTGCCGCCGAGTCGTCCCCTTCCGGTCCCGTTCTAATGGCCATTGTTTTCGATGCAAATATATATATGTCTTTCAATCGTAGATCAGCTCCAGTGATGTCTTCGCGAGCGTAACAACAATACAACTGTTATTTTCTCTGTGTGTTTGTCACTGAAATCGGCGGTAATAATGGACACAACGGCGGCGGATGAGTGGCTAAACACGTGTAGCGATTGATTAGTGTATATAAATGTAATCAACGGTTAATTAATGGTGTTTTTAATTCACATTAAATGAGTATTAAATACGCATTGAATGGCATGTGTTGTGAGAGAAATCAGTGTTTTGTTTAACAACACATACGAGACATACGAGACATACAACCACTCAATCCATACAACAATATATTCACCACTTTTTTATGGCCAACACTTCACTCAATGAATAGGCATAACATTGCCTGTAATGTCTATTCGCCCCTTAACTCATTGCCCCTTTCGAATAAATGTCGCTTCATTGTCGAGCAATGCTGTATAACAGTAACCTATGCTATCGTTTTTTTGGTGCCGAACAGTGAAGCCATGGGTGATGTTTAGTAGTGAGTATACAATGAAAATGTATGATTGTTTGTGTGTTGATTATATGCAGCGCTTGTGCAACGCAAACACAGCTGCTCTCTATCTCGCGTTTGTGAAGGGCTTTCCACTTGTACAGTGTATTCACTTTACTGTTACACACGCTTTAAGTAACACTTTTATTAATAGTTTTAATTAATTGTAATTATTATATTACAATCGCGATTACTATTTTATATGTATAAAATTTTAGTTTAATTTATTTTTGCGTTGAAATGTTACATTACATTAAATACTTGTAGTCAATTGCAACGCTATTTTGCATTGAAATTTAATGCAAATTAACTGTAAGTTTGTAATAATTAATAACGAGTTATAAATTATGAAACTACTGTATATAAATCGTAATCAAATTAAATGTACTTTGCATTGTTTAGCTTAGAAATGGTCTAGGTGATTTAGTAGTTTAATAAATTACGAATTTTTAACTTTTAATTCAATGAATTTATTTAAATATAATTTTTATAACTTTTCGCTTACAATGGAAATGATTTTCACAATTAAAACAAATGAAAAGCATATCTCAAACAAAATATAATGAATTGATTACAAAACTATTTCATTAAACATTATTAAATCATTCATTCATTGCTATCACTATTAACCTGTTGGTCGTCGGCATCCATGGGCTCGGCATCAGCACCACTGCCGCCGGCGACACCACTCTTGGACTTGTTCTTCGCCTCCATTTTTCGCTTAACATTTAACTCTTGCTGTCGTTTTCGTGATAACTTCAAGTGCGCCTTCTGTTGGCGTTTGGTCTTCAGCTCCAGTGATGAAGAGCTCCCCGTGACTGAACCCAACACTGCCATCGCTTGCTATACATGCGGCACACATGGAGACAACGGCGCGGTCGCCAGGGGTTGGGTCCAACTCAATGAGGCGCCGGGCGGTTGGCAACAGAGCACTAGAGTGGCATTCATTGGCATCGAAACGGCCAACCGGTTGGCCGACGTGTTTTGGCCGCCGGGTGTCAGAGGAATGGTCCGCTACGACAATATGCTCACAGAATTGCTGATACTTCAGAACAGTCTCTATCGACTGCACCGACAGTCCATTACTGTTGACAATGAGGCGGACAGAGAGCTATTGAAGAGTAGGGTTGGTTTGATGAGAGCCCGGTTGGCGTCACTCGAGATGCGGGCCACCGATCTGTTAGCCAAAGCCATCAGGGCTTACAATATCTTCGTCCACGCGATGGTTATTCACGAAGTGCTACCACAAGTGCCGCCGCCACCGGTGGGACCGGGTTTGCCGCTAATTCCGCAGCCATTTCAAGTAGACTTCGCTGAGGCTGAGGCACAGGCGCTGCAAATGGCCGAACAGGTACCGAATCAGCCAACTTTGCAGCCAATTATCGCTGGTTTGGCTCAAAGACTGACCACAAGCTTGCAGCAGATCCAGGAGATGGCGGCCAACTTCCACGGAATTCCTCACGAGCCAATGTTTATCGATTTGAATATCATTGGCCAGCAAACAGTGTTCATCGATTTGATGGTTACGGTCGACTTTGTCGTACAGGGTAATGGTGGGCACCGGGATGTGTTCAACGCAAACGGCGAGCACCTGTTCAATTGCACCTATCAGGACACTATACAGCGATGGCTAGTATTTTCCCCAAATGATCAATACTTTCGCTCCGCCGGACCTCTAGTAGACAGAGAAGGCGGTCAGTCCATGAGTGTCCGCGTCGGCGCTCAGCAACGGGTTTATATGATGCGAACGAATGCCGCCCAACAGATGAACACATCGTTAAACGATGGAAATGTGATGAAAGCACTACGGGATAGACGGACACAAGCGCTCGCTTTTGGACATCACTTCTTCCTCGCGGTTGAAGCCATGGATCGGGCGATGAGAGGCCCACTCCAGCCAAACCTACCGCAGCCGCTGGACATCGGAGAGTGTCTGCAACTGTTGGACGCCTGTAGAAAACAATACTACTTATTATTGAGACGAATGCAGAACTTGTATGAATCGGTGTCGATGGTTGAGGATTGCTACGAGTGTGCCGTTCATTTACCGGCCGGATGGCCAGTCCAACAATAGCTAGATGTGGTCACAAATGTATACCCGGTGCTCATCAATGAGATTTCATTGATAGACAGATATTGTTTTTTATTCAAAGTTTGAATAAAATTTCAAAAAGTATTTACAAGAGATATGATTTAAATTTGCTTTTATTTATTAAAACTTTCTATTCTTTTAAATGGTCTCAGAATTCAAACAAAATTCGTAATCCATTGTCTCATTATTACAATACTGTAGTAATTGTTACAATTTCTTAGTTTAATACAAAAATCTTAAATAAATATCGATAAACATAACAAAGTTTGGAAAAATAATAGTTTCAAAGTTTCAACATTTTCATACCAATAACAATAATTTGAAATATTTAATTAATTGATTATAGTAATAGGATTAACTAAAAATCTAAAAGCATCATGATGTAAATATAAATTATTATCACATCCAAACGCCATCATCAGTGAAGACCGCAAACCATATTATTAGGGACAGCGATATCTGTGTTCGTAAATTCAATTCAAATACAATTAACAAATAATTATAACGCTATCACAAAAATAGTTAACTATAAAACATAACAACAAAACATACCAATCATTTTAGGCAAATCCAGGTTTAGATTAGCCATTATCTCAATGAACTCCTCCTTTGATTTCGTTAGTCTCGGATTAAAGCGTTTCTCTTCGGTTATTGTCGACAGTAATTGTCCTGACATTTAAATAACAATAAAATTACAAACCATTGCCAATAATGTTGTGTAATAAATGGCAAACCTTTATAGTCATGAGCGGGAAATACATTGAAATTGTCGGGTAATGTGAAAATCTTTTGATGTATTGAATCCCATAATAAGCCCGAATCGCCTGATTGTAAAATTGATAAATTTTATTTCATAAATTTTACCACTTTTAGATAAAAAGTTAAATACCCTGTTGAAAGTCTGTACGACCACACCCTCTGATTAGTAGCGCATCGCCAGTGAATACCAAACCGTTATCGGTGTCCACATAAGTGACACAACCATTTGTATGGCCTAATGATAAATATTACACTCAATTAGAGGCATATAAAATATTTGGTGCAATCAATTGATGACAAATACCAGGAGTGGATAACACTTTCAATTTGATGGATTCGCCGCAAGTGATCACATCATTCTCATCCACTTTGATGTCAGCTTTGGCTCCACTTATTTCGGAGATAATACTCTTGACAGTGGGTTGCGATGGATTGGTGTTGAGTCTTGTCTTTATGAGTCCGGATCCGGTCACGTGATCGGCGTGACAGTGAGTGTTGGCCACGTATTTCAACTAATGTTAGATATGTTTGAATTTGTTATTCACTTCAAAATGCAAATAAGTTGTAAAATAATTTACATTTAAACCAATCTCTTTAACTAATTGCAAATCCCTGTCCACACACTCGAGCACCGGATCAATAAGTATGGCCTCTTTAGTGGCCTTATCGGCCAACAGATAGGTATAAGTGCACGATATTCTGTCAAACAACTAGTTAAAAGTTTTATTGCATTAATTAAAACATTTCAAAGTAATCATTAATGAATGAAATACCTGTCGAAAGAGCACACGTTTGCTAATTAGACTCATCGCTCGCCTCTAATGGATCTGAAAAATTAATTAATTAGAAAACGATTGCAGAAAATTATTATTGAAATGAATTAACCGATAGTTTTACAACTTTTTATAAGTGTCACACAATCTGTAGTACATGCAATAAATCATGAAATTTAAATGCTTATAAACAGTTACCATAGTATTTATAGTCTGATTGATTTATAGTCTAATAGCATGGGATTGTTATTCAAGTGAATTGCAAACCAAATTGCACTTAAAAAGCACTCAATTAGAGAGCAATTGCACACCAATGCCAACAAATAATAGCCCATTATATGCTATAATTGTTATGCATTATTATGTCATAAATAGTTATGTAGCTTAAGTTATTATTAATATTTCTAATATTAATTTTAACAGAGGTGAACAAGTAATGCTAGGGTAAAATAATAAATGTCATTTCATTATCATTATATGTCACATAATGTTGTGATAAATATTGTACCTTGATACTTAAAAATACAAGGATTCCCTGCAATGGATTATGTGGTGAATTATCTAGATTTGTGTAAATATTGCAGCAAAACATGATAAACAAGATAACACTATTAGAAAATAACCAAATTGTAATTGATTACCACAAACCTATATTCACATTAATTACTTTCTCGCATTACAAAGTGCAAAATGAAAAGTTTAATTCTAAAAAGTTAACTTCATAGTTTAAATATGCTGGGTAAAAATGGTCAAAATATAAGCTAGTATTTAGATTACATGTTTAATTTGATATGAATTAACAGCATGAGTGAATCTATAATGGACTTACATATTCAGTATGTATAATAATTGTTAAATGATTTAATAAACAAAATTAAATGTCAGATTAATTAACACAACCAATTGATTGGCGATTAGTTTTTTAAATGCCTTCACAAACACTGCAAAAGGCATTGAAATGCGAAAACAGTAAATGAGAGCCAATTGTTAGGCCTTTTGGATACCAAACAAAAGCATTGCTTTGTATGTTAAGCGACACTATAATAAGGGCCCACACATGACGTCAGGTATTGTAAACACAGCACCAAAACACGTGTTTGTGTTGTCTATTGAACTGAAAATCACAACACAATTGACAAACAAATTGTGATTTAAATCATTAGTGAATTAATAATTAAATTAATTGTAAAACAAATATATAATTATCGCAAACAATGGGCAAAAGGAAGCGAAAGGTATTTATAATGTTTTTACATGTATTTAATTCACTGTTAAATCTGAACCGCAAACTCACGGCATGTCTTGTATTTTTACCATCGATTGCCACCAAATGATAGTCGAAGAAGGGATCCAAAGCGGGCGGCGAAGAGCCGGAATCGGTGACAAAAGCTCCGCACAGTTTTGTCATAAAACGTGGTAAAGTCGGCAAAAATGTGAACGAATTGTTGCACAACTTTAGACAAGTGTTGGAACCGTTTACAGCGATGTCGCTGAAGATCAAGCGCTATAACGTGGTGAAGGACTTCGTGCACATCGCCTCCAGTCTGAATGTCACTCATTTGGTGATCTTCACGAAGACAGTGAAGGCCGCGTACCTCCGACTGTGTCGAGTGCCGAGAGGGCCGACACTCACCTTCAAAGTAGTCAACTATACGCTCACGAAAGACGTCCGGTCGGCGCTCAAGAGGCCGCTCGTCTACTCCGGTCTCTTCCAGTTGTCGCCGCTTCTGGTGCTGAACGGGTTCACCGGCGACGAAGAGTTGCGCATGAAATTGATGACATCGA
>CAJPIZ010004503.1:0-10184 GCA_905368565.1 Medioppia subpectinata
GGATCAGATCACCATTTTTGGTGAGAGCGCCGGGAGTTGGTCGGTGTCCGCACACATACTCTCCCCGCTATCCAAAGGCATATTTAAGAGGGCTATTATGGAGAGCGGCGCCCATATGTATAACAAGGACAGGGATGTGGTCAACAAAACTGAGGCTTTATCTCAGGCCAAAGCAATTGCTAAAGGATTGAAATGTAATGAAACCGAGGATTGGATACAATGTCTGCGAAGAGCGGACGCCAAAGATATTCTGAAATGCGAGACTCAGTTCCCAATTAACCCGTTATTTGAAACAGAGTTTTTACCCATTACTGCCCAACAGGCTTTTGATGAGAAAAAATTTAACACAAGTAATATTTAAATTAATGCTATTTATATAATATTATTGTTTAAATATACAGTGTAAATTTTCTAAAATTATTAATTAGCAAATTCTTAATAATTATTTACATTATAAAATAGATATTGATTTACTGGTTGGCATAACACACGACGAAGCATCGGGGTTTATTAATATTTTAATTAAAGACCCGACACATATGACACTCGTTGACTTTAACAATGGGGTAAAATCACTCGATTTATTGGGTTATCACAATTTAAATTCAACTAAACTTACGAAACATTACCTGAAAAGTGTTAACACTAGCGATAGTCAAGCACTTCGCACAGCATTAAGTTCACTGTTAAGTGATTAAGTAATTAGTTGTCCGACATATCTGTTCGCTAAACGGTTCGCACAAACTGTCAAAGAGTCGCAAAGGGTTTACTTTTACGAGTTGTTATATGGAAGCAAATATTTTGGTAAACAATCAGGGTGTGATGTAAAGACCATGGGCATTTGTCATATGATGGACTTGCCATTTGTGTTTGGTCTGCCACTACTTGATCCACACCATTACACTCCTGAAGATATCTTATTCAGCAACGTTGTGATGAAATTATGGACAAATTTTGCCACTAATGGGTAAATACTACAATAATTACATCGTTTAATAATTAACCATGCAAATGCTATAAATATTACACAATCATCTATTATAATTTTTAATATTATTTATTACCGCAAGTAATTTACGCGGAGTATACTATATGTGCAGATGTTTTAGTAATTTTAAAATTTGACATATAGTATTTAATTAAACATTTTTAAATTTTTTTATGTTTATAGTAATTATAAATATTTCATAATTGCTACCATTAAATAATACATATAAATTTTAGCCATACCGACTCTAATTGGCCGCAACTATTAAATGATGATCCGATGGGTACGCCTAAAGTGCACGGTTTGGATCCAACAAACCTAACCCTCTTATTAAAGGATCCGTTTCATCAAACGTGTGATGGCGTGTGGGCTCACTATTTCCTATAGATTAAAATTAATGTTGCTTATTTTAATTAAAGCTACTCCATTTGATGTATTTAATTTGTTTATTTTAAAATAATAAAATAATTTACATATAATCATAATATAATTGTTGTGATAAACGCAATGTAAATTGATGCAAAATTTTTTAGTACTTTATTTTGATGTCTGAAATAATATAACAGTATAATTCAATACGAATGTAAATACCTGCAAATATTAATAAAGATTTATTATATAAAATGTGTATTATAAATAAAATTGTAAATATGTTATGATTTTATAATTTATAATTTTTATACCGAAATAAGTGTTGATTTATTGATTTGAGCGAATCCTCCGATAGTTAAGCCAAACGTATGACTATTTCTAACAGCAGTCGTAAACGTAAGCCATTCCCTGTACTCAGTGTCCGACATATCCCTCACATTCACGCCATTCAACGCATCACTAATTTTATTACGTTTAGCACTCAAACTATCGCATAAAATAAACGTCACAACGATCTCGGTAATTTTAAAAACTGTTAGCACACTTAATTCATTCAATATTTTTTGTATTTCTACTGATTTATTCGAAACAAGTAACAAATAAATTGCTAACATAGTGCTTATAATTGTAGCGCAACTTTTAACCATAAAACACCATGAGAATATTTTATTAACGCATTTAATTTGCTCATATATTTTTTGATACGTTATTCTACTTTTAATTAATACCGTATGTCTGTTCAAACGTATTTTGAATAATCCACCTAGCGTAAAAATTATTTATTTTTCTAAAATTGCTTTGTTAATTTGTGTAATTATAATACAATACCTTCATTATATTTAACTATATCGTTATATACGGCATCAAGTTTGTAAGTATAAATAATTAAAATGATCCAGACAATACATGATTGCGAGATAAATATTAAAAATTCGCTGGTCATTGAAAACAATTCTAGCAATGTAAATATAATAATCATGTTATGCCAAACATATAACACCATAAATAACCAATATAAAACTATAATTGTACCAATGATCCAATATATAAAAACTAAATAGAATTTAACTATTATTTTATCTAGATCAATATTTTCAAAACAATTTTTAATTATATCTATTTTGAATGTAACATTTAGTGCAAACACATTTAGTATGTGCATGGTGTATATCAAAAATTGTTGAATTAATAATATTATATTAATATGCATCATGTCCATGCCAAACCCATTTATATCCATAACACAAAATTTATATATCATATTGATAAATAAACTCAAATTAATAATTATTATAATAATTAAACAGAAATAACCATAATATTTTAATCGCCTGTTTTGCTGTATATTAAAGTGCCGGTCAATAGTCAGCCCATTAAAAGTTAGGCCAATAATACGATAAAACCAAACAATTAGCCGAAGGATCATTGTAAATATCTTGCAAATGATCATGTTGTAATTTTTCAGTATATAAAGTACTTTAAATAATTAAATGTTTAAAATGTTAGATGATAATTTCAACTTAAAATTTTTAGAAATTTAATTTAAAATTCAATTTGAAGAGTTCGTTTTACTGTTTAAAAATTTCACTATGCTAACTTAGTTTTTTATTAATTTATTAAATGTAATATTTTAACAAAATTGCTACATGCTAATTATTTTGTTTACTACGACAAAGTACATTTAAAAGGTCATAAATTAAACCATTATAAATAATATAAATGCAAAATCAATAGTTTTAACAAAGGATATCTTATGGTAAGTTAGAAATATTTGTCATTAAATTTTCTTGAATAAAGAGATTTATTATATTGTATTAATATCTAAGATAATAATAATAATTTATTATTACACAATTATATATTATTGTACTTTTATTATTATATAATTTATCCAATTATTATAAGATAAATTACCTTAAAGTTCCGTGCATTACACCTGCCATGTATAAGCCCCACCTATTTTTTATGTGAATATTATTCTACATGCATTAATAAATGCATAACGCGCCCCATTGATTACCCATACAAATGTTTTTAAAAATGTAACCTTTTTCAATAGATAACCCGCGGCTAAAGCACGGAACTTTAGGGTATGTATAATTGAATAATTATATATGTATACAATTGTAAAATAGAGAAAGAAAGAAAGAAAAAGAGAGAGAGAGAGAGAGAGAATCAATAAATTTAATACATTTAAAAAGAATATAATAAGTTATATAATTAAACATTTTAAATATATTTTTATACAGAATTTTATATTTTCAATTACCATAATGTATATGTTATTATTTTAATTCAGTGTCTCCTCGTAAAGCACATTACTTCTTGAGATGAATGTATAGTAACAATAGTCTTACCTTAAATAAACACATTTAATTTGATTATTTGTATTTTTTTAATTCACTCTAATTAAGCATAAATAAATTGTTGTAATAATATTTGTAATAATTAATGTAAGTAAAGAATATGTTTTATAGGAAATAGTCGGCCCACAAGACATCACATGTTTCATGAAACGGATCACTCAATACAAGCCGTAAGTCCTTTGGGTCCAAACCGTGGACTTTGGGCGCACCCATCGGCTCATCGTTTAACAGTTGCGGCCAATCAGAGTCCATATGACTAAAGAAATAATGGGCATTAGTAATTTATTTAATTTAATTTAAATACCCTATTAATACAAAAATTTTGATTATAAATATTAAAAATATTTAATCTACTTATTTTTGCTGAAATGTTTAAGTAATTACTAAATAACTTTATTTACCCATCGGTGGCAAACTTTGTCCACATTTTCATCACAACATTACTGTAATAAATATCTTCCTGACTGTAATCCTTAGGATGAAGTTGTGGTAAACCAAACACAAAGGGTATTTCCATACCATGACAAATGCCCATGGTCGTTACATCGCAGCCAGCATCTTTAGCGAACCAATCGCTTGCGTACAACAACTCGTAAAAGTAAACCCTTTGCGACTCTTTGACAGTTTGTGCGAACCGTTTGGAGAACAGATATGTCGGACACCCGAGAAGTAAATCACCCGCTAATGATATATAGGACTTGTATAGAGCCGTTGGATCGCTAGTGTTGACACTTTTCAAGTAATATTCTGTCACTTTAGTCACATTTACGTTGTGATAACCCAATAAATCAAACGCTTTAATCCCATTGTTAAAATCGGTGAGTGTCATATGAGCAGGGTCTTTAATTACTGCCTTAGTAAATGATGAGCCCTCATTGCGTGAGACTCCAGCGATTAAATCAACATCTAATTAATTATATATAGAATTTATCATTTAGAGATTCTAGATTCATTGTCGTGTTGTATTATAATTTAGAATTTTATTTAAATGTATACATTAATAAATTAATTTTTAATTTAATTATATACCTGTATTAAACTTTTTCTCGTTGAAGGCCTGTCGGGCACTAATGGGCAGAAACTCTGTGCCGAACACCGGGTAAGTGGCGATTGGGTTCTCGTATTTGAGTATATCCTTTGCATTCGCTCTTCGCAGACATTGTATCCAATCCTCGCTTTCATTGCATTTCAATTGTTTCGCTATATTTTTAGCCTGAGATAAGGCCTCAGTTTTGTTGACCACATCCCTGTCCTTGTTGTACATATTGGCGCCGCTTTCCATAATAGCCCTCTGAAACATACCCTTAGATAGCGGGGAGAGTATGTGTGCGGACACCGACCAACTCCCGGCGCTTTGACCAAAAATAGTGATCCGATCCTTATCTCCACCAAATGAATGTATGTTTTCTCTGACCTATTATATTATTAATAAATATAGTGTATCTAATTAAAATTTTGATTAAATTACAAATAAAAATAATATGAATTAATACCCATTTCAGGCCTAATAACTGGTCATAAAAGCCGACATTTCCGGGCGCGTCCTCCCGATCCCAATAGGCCTTTGGATAGCGGGGAGAGTATGTGTGCGGACACCGACCAACTCCCGGCGCTCTCACCAAAAATGGTGATCTGATCCCTATCTCCGCCAAATGAGTGGATGTTTTCTCTAACCTATTATTGTACAAGTAATACATTTATAATTCATACGATATGTTATTAATAATAAAAATTAAATGCGATCAATTCATACCCATTTCAAGCCTAACAACTGGTCATAAAAGCCGACATTTCCGGGCGCGTCCTCCCTATCGCCGTATAGGAACCCAAACGGTCCTAACCTATAGTTGACGGACACAACCACCACATCATGTGTAGCCAAAACGCTCCCATTATATACTTCTTGAAAGATTGAACCCATATTAAGTCCGCCGCCGTATATCCAAAACATCACTGGCTTTAATGCTGTGGTATTTGTTGTCCATATGTTAAGCACCAGACAGGACTCATTTGCATGGGTTGTATGCATGAGTTTTTAGGTTTTATTGCGTCAATTATATCCTAAAAATATTAGTATTTAAAAATTCTAAAATACATATTTATTAATTATTTTATTAAACCAGTATAATACAATATTGCTATAAAATATATGTATTACCACATGTTTAATTTGATCTTATTAATGATATTTTGTATTACAGATAATACTTACGGGAAATGGTTTAGAAATGGGTTCGGGTTTTGCGAACCTATGTTTGCCGACGCCCCCAAGCCGCATACCTTACGGGTGTTTGACTAGGTGTAAACACAGGTTGTGTACATCACAGGGACCCCTCACTACTCCTATACTTGTGTTTACATTAATACTATTCACAGTATTTAATGTAAAATATAATGTTGTTATAATAGTTAGAATTAACATTTTGGTTTTGAATTTAGCAAATATTTATAATGATAGATAATATACTTTTTTATTTTAAAAATTGTCGTTATATATACTTTGTTAAATTAGGTGCAGTTAAATACAAATTGATTATAATTTGGCTTGAATGCATTTACAATTTAAATGTATCATTAATGATACAATTGATTAATTTTTATAGAATATAATTTTTTAAATGTTAATAGTTAAATACTGCTGTTTCTACTTTTAATACCTTTAGACTTTCCCAAAATAAATATATGAAAGTAAACTTTTAAAAAGTCAATTCATTTCTCATAGATTAGTTCATTCAAGTTATATGTCTATTTATCAAGCACTAATAAACTATTATTGATAATTTTTAGTGCAACAAGACACAATGATATGTCACCCTAGAGCTCTCGTACTCGTAAATAAAATTGTACTAAAATTAGTGGGATTAAAAAGTTGTACTAAAAAATTATATTGTAACATTTAGTTCAGTGAACATACTGTATTTACTCATAATGGTGAAATTTTTAAAGCTTGTTAGTGCACATTTTAAAAGTACAGTTAAACATCGTTATATATACTGTATATATCAAGATTTAAGATATCAAAAATAATGTTAATAATAAATTTATTAATATTTGTAAATTACATCAATAAATAATGTAATTAGGGTATAATACATGAAAGTATTTATTGAATGAGTTTATAATTTAAATAATTTACTTATGCTATTCTATATGCTATATAAAATAATAATAATACTAATATCTCTAAAGCGTATAGCAGTACTGATAATTAACCAAATAATTAACCAAATCATTAAACTGGCCACGTTTCATTAGTTTCTCGCTATCAGCCCGAGATATTTACTTTTAATTTTACCATGTGACTTAAGATACACGTCCTAAAGAATTTAATAAAATTTTGATCTAATAATGTGTTAGCTTGTGTTGACACATTTTATAGAATATACGGTTAATTTAATTATATAAACACAAAAAATATATATAAAAATTTGGCAATTCATTTCCTTTATTTGGAATTAATAAAATCATACATATTGATTATAACAACACATAATAATATTGTTAATTATACTAAATTATCAATATAATTATTTGCAAAATTTTGTATAATTATTTTAGTAATATCATGCCATCATGCTCTATTTACATTTATTTATAGAAAATAGTCAGCCCACACGCCGTCACAAGTTTCATGAAACGGGTCTTTTAATACTAGGGGTAAGTCCTTTGGGTCCAAACCGTGGACTTTGGGCGCACCGCTCGGCTCATCGTTTAAGAGTTGCGGCCAATCACGGTTCAAATGTCTATAATTATCATGGGTAATTTTGTATATTATTACTCTAATTACA
The DNA here is from genome assembly GCA_905368565.1 of Medioppia subpectinata. Classification (NCBI taxonomy): domain Eukaryota; kingdom Metazoa; phylum Arthropoda; class Arachnida; order Sarcoptiformes; family Oppiidae; genus Medioppia; species Medioppia subpectinata. The sequence continues at coordinate 7,515 of CAJPIZ010004503.1, forward strand.
GATGCTAAAATATAATTTTTTAATACTTAACCTAACCATGTAAAGAATGATTTTATAGATAATAACAATGTTATTTACCCATCGGTGGCAAACTTTGTCCACATTTTCATTATATAATTGGAATAAAATCTATCTTCTGGAGTGTAATTATTGGGATCGAGTAGTGGTAAACCAAATACAAAAGGTAAATCCATGGCGTGACAAATGCCCACGGTCTTTACATCACAGTTCATTAGCTTAGCAAAATAATTAGTTGCGTACAACAACTCGTAAAAGTAAACACTTTGCGACTCTTTGACAGTTTGTGCGAACCGTTTGGCGAACAGATATGTCGGACAACCGAGCATTAAATCACCCGCTAATGCGCTAAAAGCTTTTCGTAGAGCAAATGAATCGCTAGCGTTGACACCTTTCAGGTAATGTGCCGTTACTTTTGGCACATCTATGTTGTGATACCCAATGCTTTCGTCCAATGCTTTTAACCCGTTGTAAAAATCAGTAAGTGTCATATGATCAGGGTCTTTGATCACTAGATAGCTAAGCTTTGAGCCCTCGTCGTGTGTAATACCAGCGATTAAGTCAACATCTATTTATTTAAACAATTTTATTATACATATTATAATCCTATTAATATACTAATAATTTAATCAAAGTACCTGTGTTAAACTTTTTCTCATTAAAAGCTTGATGTGGACGAATGGGTAAAAACTCTGTCTCAAACACCGGGTATAAGGCGTAAGACGATTCATATTTGAGCAACTCTTTGGCGTCCGCTCTTCGCAGACATTGTATCCAATCCTCGGTTTCATTGCATTTCAATCCTTTGGCCATTGCTTTGGCCTGAGATAAGGCCTCAGTTTTGTTGACCACATCCCTGTCCTTATTGAACATATTGGCCCCGCTTTCCATAATAGCCCTCTGAAACATACCCTTAGATAACGGGGAGAGTATGTGTGCGGACACCGACCAACTCCCGGAGCTCTCACCAAAAATGGTGATCTGATCCCTATCTCCGCCAAATGAGTGGATGTTTTCTCTAACCTATTATTAAATAATTAATTCATATGAAATGTAAACATATTATGATTAAAAAGAAATCAATTGATACCCATTTCAAGCCTAACAACTGGTCATAAAAGCCGACATTTCCGGGCGCGTCCTCCCGATCCCCGTATAGGAACCCAAACGGTCCTAACCTATAGTTGACGGACACAACCACCACATCATTGGTGGCCAAAGCTGTCCCGTTATAAATCTCCATAAAAATTGACCCACTATTAAGTCCGCCGCCGTATATCCAAAACATCACTGGCTTTAATGCTGTAGTATTTGTTGTCCATATGTTAAGCACCAGACAGTCTTCACTCATACCAGCGCCCGGAGCAATAGGGAAAATACCTTCTCGTTGTATGCATGAGTTTTTTGGTTTTGTCGCATCAATTATATCCTAAAATTATATTAAATTTTTTAATTAATTTAGTTTTATTAATTAAAAAACTTATAATTAGAAACATAATTTTATCTCAACGATTTGTAGAGTACAGTACTTACAGGGAATGGCTTAGAAATGGGTTCGGGTTTAGCGAACCTAAGTTTGCCGACCGGGGGTTCGGCGTAAGGTATGCCCAGAAATTGGTCCACATTTGTGTCCAACACATGTAGTGTCCGACCCCTCACTACTCCTATACTGGTGTTCACATCAATACAATATACGTTGATTGATGTAAAATATAAAATAACAATAGTTACAAAGCTATAAAAATTCAACATTTTGCTTTATTATTTTAGCAAATTATATTAATCAATAGTATAATGTTCAACATTATATATTCTTTAAAATTATCTGTAAATACTTTTTATCATACTTTACGTAAAAGAATGTATTCTACACTTGTAGTAATAAAATGTCAAAAGTTACACTATAGATTAAACTTGTTATAATATTATATTTAATAATCCCTGGATTATAGTACATTAGTATAACCTAGATTTGTTTAATAACCTATACTGATTACACCTCAAAAAATACTTATTAACTAATATGTTGTAACTTTATTAATAAAAGTTAGTTCATAATGTTAATCAATACACTACAATGTACTAGTGCTAATGTTAGTACACTGGAATTATATTACAATAGTGTATTTACAATTAACTTATCTATAACGAGTTAGTTTAGTACAAATGACTAATATTCATGGATAACTATGTACAATAATAAAATTATATATTGTAAAACAGGTATTACATTATATCAGGTATTATGCAATTTATTCATATTTCATTAGTAATAGAATTAATAATTTAAAATAGTTATACAATTTATAATAAATTGATACCCATTTGAGAGCCAATTACAGGTCATAAAACCCACATTTCCTACCGATTTGTAGATTGGTGTAAATTTTTCAAAAGGGATAATAAAAGTTGTTAAACAGGTATTCATTAAACATTAAAAACACGTGTTTTGAAAGACAAGTATTGTCCGCCATATTGTCATTAATTGCGTTTAGATTTATATTAGATTTTGAATTTTTAGTTTTCAAATCAAATTTATATTTTGTTTGTAAAATAGTTTTATATCGTTTAAAAATGTGTTCAAAATTAATGAGTGTTTCATTGACTGAAATGAAGAGTAAATTCAATGCAATGAAGAGTTTGTGTGAAATA
>CAJPIZ010004504.1:0-10178 GCA_905368565.1 Medioppia subpectinata
TGTGTGTTATATATCTTGAGGCGATTTCTGTGTTTTACAAAATTACACGAATAATTACCACTCATTCATCACTTTATTATAAATTAAAGTAACAGAAAATCAAGTAATTTAACGATTGAATAAAAAAGTTGGTTTTGAATTCGTATCAAAATAAATGCTGATTTGAATCTGTAATAAGAAATTGTATAGCAATGAACTGAATGACCCGTTAAGACACATCTGCAGAGACACTATGTCTTTGTACAGAGATATAGTTCATCAAAATATGTTATTAAAAGCTAATACAGTATTAAATTATATGTACATTTATAAATAGTGTACACAATATTAAAGACATACATTTACATAATATTATGTCATTTATTTAATATTTATTATCAATATAAAAGTCGTTGTTATTTGAAAACATTGTGTGCATTCTTGAAATCATTGATTTTTTAAGTATACCGACTAATAGATCTCTTTTGTAATAGTATTGTATAATATATTTATATGACTCAAAATGAAAAGACAGAATATTTTCTAACTAATCATTTTTGAAATGTAAGATGAGATGCAAAAAACAATTCAAGAATTAGAGAAGTTTCGTCGACCAAACGTTTCACATTAACATCGAGTTTGATAACAATATTAGAAATAATAATCGAAAACATTTACAAAATTAATTTAATTACATGTAAGTAATTGACAACAATTGTTCATTTATAAGATTATTATATATAAAATTAAGTTTTTAAAATGGTAATGTTAAAAACCTAATGTTATGTGAAATATTTTCACAATCAAATAATAATGGGATTAATAAATGAATATTTAAGTAGGAGTCGGTATAAAATATTTATTCCAGATTAAAAGCCATGGGTTGCCAATCGATTCTTACACTTATGTAAAGCATTTTTATATTAAATAGATAACGACTCCAACTCTTACCCAACCTATATATCGGCGATCCCTGTTCTCAATAGGCATTATTATAATCACAATTTAAATATTGTTTTAAAACAATTAAAATTATATATGAAAAAAAATATTTTTGTCTAAAAAACAAAGTGTATTGAATACAAGCAGACGTCAACAGAATATATCAAATTAATTGACTTTTTAATTAAATAAAGTTGTGTTAAGCCGTTCTCTAAGTACTAGCGATCAGATATGAGACAATTATTTTTCTATTGTAAACCCATTATAAAAATGCAATCAATAATAGAAAGTATCAATTAATTAGTGTCATCTGTTTGGGGCGTTACAAGTGATTGTGGCACCAAATCCAAGGCTAAACATCACTCTCTTTGTTGTATACTCTCTATGTGTTCGCAGATCCCATACTTCCACACACTTTCACCTCCAGATACACCTGTGATGTCAAAAATGATGTAAAAACGTGTATTCATTTGCCGTTTTGTTATTACCTTTTCATCAATAATAATAATATAAGAAACTTATATTAAATTCATTGAAATGGACTCATTCTGTGGCTCCAAATACTGGGTTCGTAATCAGTGTCGAGATTTTTTTCTCAAACATTAATCTCTGACTTTTAAAAATCATTTTTCAAATATGTAATCAAAAAATTGTCCAAATATTTCCCAAATCCCTAATTCAGTGCTGTTTTTATTCGCAACTAATTATTATATTTAACACAATTTGAATGATTTTGAATACATTATACAACTTATAGCGTTATAAAGGGCTGATTTATAACCTAAAAAGCTATTTACAAATATGATAAACATTTATATGATTTTTAAAATAGATATTAATTATTGTGACCAAAATTTGCCTCAAAATTAAGTTTAAAATTTAAGTGTTAAAAAAAGTTAATTATATTATTACACTTTTTGATAGCTTTTGAAATATGTTAATCATTTATCAGTATTTATGTTATTCTACGAAAACATTTCAAAACTTTTTAACTTTTATTTTTATAAAAGAAAAGTTTATTCGTATAATAAAGTAATTACTAATCGATTTTAACTTATGATTGCATTTATAAAGTAAAAAACAAAATCAAAATTAGTTTAAATCAAATTTACACAAATATAATCAAATCATTAAATTTAATTAATATTTGGACTTTGCACTAAACATTTCATTATTTATTTGTTGCTTATATAACTTATTACAGTATTCACGCTATAAGAATTGCATTAACATTATTGAACAATGACATTATCATGGTACATTAACACACATACATTATCGTACTTATCGCACTAAAAATCATACATTAATTATCACTTTCAACTTATAACATTTATAAATTTGAATTTTAATATTTTTAATTATGGTTAATCGATGAATGAATTATTCAGGACTTAGACATAACATGGAATACAGAAAACCCGGACTTCACTCAGTGTTTCCACGACACGACACTCACATGGACTCCATGTGCCATATTCTGGGTGTTGTCCACAATCGAGACCTACCGTATAATTCAGTCAAAACGAGTGCCACTTTCCTGGACTTTCCTAAACATCACAAAATTTGTAATAAAAAACAATTGAAAGTTCTGAACAATTGTTTAATCCAATTAAATCCTATTGATTTAGATCTTGTCATTACTATTGGCATTCATTAGTGTTTTAGAGCTAATCCTTGTGTTGCCAAACATATCCACAATAAATCCCGTTTCCTATTATACACCAGTTATTAAATTAATAACTTTTGTAAGTTTTGAGCCCATCTATAGTATTAAGTTTGCAAATTAAATGAATCGTTTGATCAGATATTGTCGGCATCTCTTATATATTATGAACGATTGAAAGGATTGCACACATCAGTGGCCTTATTCACCCTTTGGTTACTACTAACCATCACTTCATCTTTAAATTATAGNAATTTAAGTGTTAAAAAAAGTTAATTATATTATTACACTTTTTGATAGCTTTTGAAATATGTTAATCATTTATCAGTATTTATGTTATTCTACGAAAACATTTCAAAACTTTTTAACTTTTATTTTTATAAAAGAAAAGTTTATTCGTATAATAAAGTAATTACTAATCGATTTTAACTTATGATTGCATTTATAAAGTAAAAAACAAAATCAAAATTAGTTTAAATCAAATTTACACAAATATAATCAAATCATTAAATTTAATTAATATTTGGACTTTGCACTAAACATTTCATTATTTATTTGTTGCTTATATAACTTATTACAGTATTCACGCTATAAGAATTGCATTAACATTATTGAACAATGACATTATCATGGTACATTAACACACATACATTATCGTACTTATCGCACTAAAAATCATACATTAATTATCACTTTCAACTTATAACATTTATAAATTTGAATTTTAATATTTTTAATTATGGTTAATCGATGAATGAATTATTCAGGACTTAGACATAACATGGAATACAGAAAACCCGGACTTCACTCAGTGTTTCCACGACACGACACTCACATGGACTCCATGTGCCATATTCTGGGTGTTGTCCACAATCGAGACCTACCGTATAATTCAGTCAAAACGAGTGCCACTTTCCTGGACTTTCCTAAACATCACAAAATTTGTAATAAAAAACAATTGAAAGTTCTGAACAATTGTTTAATCCAATTAAATCCTATTGATTTAGATCTTGTCATTACTATTGGCATTCATTAGTGTTTTAGAGCTAATCCTTGTGTTGCCAAACATATCCACAATAAATCCCGTTTCCTATTATACACCAGTTATTAAATTAATAACTTTTGTAAGTTTTGAGCCCATCTATAGTATTAAGTTTGCAAATTAAATGAATCGTTTGATCAGATATTGTCGGCATCTCTTATATATTATGAACGATTGAAAGGATTGCACACATCAGTGGCCTTATTCACCCTTTGGTTACTACTAACCATCACTTCATCTTTAAATTATAGGACTTTATTGTCAATCGTTTTTCGAGATGTAAAGACTTTATACCATTTTAATTGATTCATTGGTTCTTTTGATTAAAATTATTTTTCTCGTATCTCAAAGGAAGGAATCAATGAGAAAACCACAGATCTTGTATTCATCACTCAAATGGCTTACTGTCCGATCATTATCTGTCAATTCATTCTGTCGTGTTTTGCCGACCCTATTGTCACCATAAAAGACAGGAATTACAAAGTTGTTATTTGTCAATACAATTGATTGTTTATTAATAGTGTTAATCATTGATTGACAGGAAGAATGTCCGCGAAACAGAGCATCCATTTTATCAATACTGACCTTCTGGTGGGTGAACCCATTGGTACGGTTGGGTCACAAACGGCCGTTAACTCTGATGGACATGTGGTCACCAAACGAAGAGTTTATTACTGAATATAATCTGAAGAATTTTAACCGACATTATTATAAGTCATATCCGAAGAGTAAAATCTTTCCCATAAGTGGTTCCAATTTTAATGTCGTTCGACAGGAGAATGAGATTAAGAGAAGTCCTGGCATTTTAATACCACTGATGAAGACATACTGGCGTTTTGTTATAGTGTTAGTCCTATTCAGGCTATCGAGCGCTTTGATCACATTTATAAACCCGACTGTTTTGGACTGGTTTATCACATTCATGTCCGATTCATCGCAACCCATTTGGCGCGGATTCTTATACTGTTTCGCCCTTTTGGGACAATTAATGTTGTCATCGCTGGTCAGCACTCATAGTATGTATTACTCGCAACTCATGAGACTCAAGATGAGGGCCTGTATAAGCAATACCATATACAAGAAGGTATTTGACGACGAGCCATTGTTGTAACTCATAATTGCTAACAAATTACATTCTCGTATAGAGTTTGGTTCTTTCCACTGATGGTCGCAAGAGTTTTACAATCGGAGAGATAGTAAACCTAATGGCAATGGACACACACCGAGTGGTCGAGTTTGTATGGATGGTGAACATGATGTGGTCGATGGTCCTCCAGATTTCAATAGCCATATATCTGCTTTGGTTGCAGTTAGGAGTGTCCACTTTGGTGGGAGTGGGCATTCTCTTATGCCTAATGCCAATCAATGGTGTGGTCGCCACTCGCCTTAAGATACTGCAGACAACACTTATGAAAGTGAAAGATAAGAGAGTGAAACTCATGAATGATATATTGAGCGGAATCCGTGTCTGGAAGATGTATGCGTGGGAACAGTCTTTCAATGAGAAAGTGATGAGTTTAAGGAACAGCGAAATCAGCAAATTAGTCACCAGAGCTTTCTATAACTGCTTTATTATGTTCACACATTCTTCAGCGCAAGTGTTGGTCAGTTTGCTAACTCAAAGCCCAATGCATATGATTTTTACAATTATTTAACTCTAAATAATGTTTAATAATAGGTTTCTGTCTTCACTTTCGCTGTGTATGTAATGATAGACAAAAATAATGTATTGAACGCAAACGTGGCCTTTGTTTCGCTGACACTCTTTGGCATATTAGGCGCACCGCTGACTATGATTCCCAATCTTATCACTAGTTTTGTTATGGTATTCATTATTTCAATACTATTTGTAAATTTTATTCATTTTCATTCATATAAATTTGTATTTTAAGTTTACGGTGTCTTTGAAACGAATAAACAAATATCTAATTAGCGATGAATTGGACAGTGAGGCCATTGAACACAATCAACAAGTTATGGATCCAATAGTGGTAGAAAACGCGTCCTTCTCGTGGTCTAAGAGTGATGTGATTCCCATTCTTAGCAATATATCACTTAATGTCAAACACAATAAATTGGTTGCGATCGTGGGTCAGGTGGGAAGCGGCAAGTCTTCGCTACTGTCGGCCATTTTAGGCGATATGATTAAAACCGATGGAATCGTTAATATGAACGGAACGATAGCTTATGTGCCACAACAGGCATATATTATGAACACTACTCTTAAAAGTAATATATTATTCAGTAAAGAAATGGACCGAAAGAAGTTTGACAAAGTATTGGATGCGTGCGCTCTTCGGCCCGATTTGGATATTCTTCCGGGCGGTGAGGAGACAGAGATCGGCGCAAAGGGTATCAATTTGTCGGGCGGTCAGAAGCAGAGGGTATCGATGGCCAGAGCCTGTTATGCGAACGCAGATATCTATCTGTTTGACGACCCGATCAGCGCATTGGACGCTCACGTCGGCAAACATGTCTTCGATAAAGTGATCGGATCTAACGGTCTATTGAGACACAAGACACGTGTTTTGGTTACGCATAGGATATCTGTTTTGCCAAATGTTGACGAAATAGTTGTGATAAAAGACGGATCAATCTCTGAGTTCGGAACCTATAGAGAGCTTTTGGACCGAAGAGGAAATTTTGCCGATTTTCTCATCAATTATTTGGAGAACACAACCGATATTCCTGACACCGAAGACATGGAACTGATTGAAGAAATTGCTGATAAAATCAAACCCGGATTACAGCGATTGATATCAACTCAGAAAAGCACTATAAGTGATGACGGGTTAAGGAAAAGGACTCTCTCTGACGGCTCAAAGTCAGGGCTTTTTGAGAAACCAAAAGAAGATTTAGACGAAGAAAAAGCGAAAAAAGGAAAGTTAACGGAAGCGGAAGCGTCTGAAACGGGTTCCGTTAAACTCAGTGTATATTTGGATTATCTGAAGAAAATCGGAATCTGGAGTCTTATCGCTGTCTTCCTATCGGATGTGATACTGAGTGCTCTGACATTCGCCTCGAGCTTATGGTTAGCCGAATGGAGTGACGACTCTCTCGATCCCATTAAACGATTGGACGAATCGTTGAGAAATGTAAGACTCGGTGTTTACGGGGCGTTAGGCGGCGGCCAAACCGTGTTTACATTTGTGGCCACAATCTCGATAACGTTGGCGTGTCTTAACGGCTCTAAGATATTGCACAACGAAATGCTGGTCCGTATGATGAGAGCTCCGGTCTCGCACTTTGACACCACTCCCGTCGGACGCATTCTCAACAGATTCTCCAAAGATGTCGACATTTCAGACACCGTTCTCGGGATGAGTATCCGGAACGCGATGACCCGACTCTTCGCTTGTATCGTCTCGTTTGCCATCATTGGTTACGAAACGCCATACGTATTGCTGGTGATCTTTCCGTTGGGTTTTGTGTATTATATTATCCAACAATACTATATCAGTACATCTCGACAGTTGAGACGGATTGAGTCCAACGCCAGGTCTCCAGTGATCGGACACTTCACGGAAACACTTTCGGGAATTTCATCGATTAGAGCCTACGATATGTCCAAATATTTTATTAACGAGTTTAGTCTTCTGGTGGACACACATCATAACACAACGTATGAGTCGACGGCTGCCAACCGATGGCTGGCCATTAGATTGGAGTTTCTCGGCTATTGTATTGTATTCATTGACGCCCTCTTTGTTGTGCTCACAAGAGATTCTGTGACGCCTGGAATGGCTGGACTCACACTCACTTATGCCATGAAGATTACGTTTAATTTGAATTCAGTGGTCAATGCGATGACAACTCTGGAAACCGATATCGTTTCCGTTGAGCGGTGTATTGAATACACACAAACACCGACTGAAGTATAGATTAATTTAGCATAAAATTGAATTAAATTAATATCTGATTTGATAATTATAGGCTGAATGGCATAGGGATGGCACTAAACCATCGGACGATTGGCCACAAAATGGTTTAATTGAATTCAAAAAATATAGCACTAGATATCGGGAAGGATTAGATTTAGTGCTCAAAGATATTGATCTCACGATAAATGGCGGACAAAGAGTAGGAGTGGTCGGGCGTACGGGTGCCGGAAAATCATCGCTTACTTTAGCCCTGTTTAGACTTATAGAGCCGTCGATTGGGACCATTGCTATCGATTCGGTTGACGTCACAAATATAGGTCTCTATGAGTTGCGCTCAAAGTTAACAGTTATACCTCAGGATCCGGTCCTATTCACCGGCACTTTGAGAGACAATTTGGATCCATTCCAGAATCATAGCGACGAAGAATACGACGGCTGCCAACCGATGGCTGGCCATTAGATTGGAGTTTCTCGGCTATTGTATTGTATTCATTGACGCCCTCTTTGTTGTGCTCACAAGAGATTCTGTGACGCCTGGAATGGCTGGACTCACACTAACCTATGCCATGAAGATTACATTTAATTTGAATTCAGTGGTCAATGCGATGACAACTCTGGAAACTGATATTGTTTCCGTTGAGCGATGTATTGAATACACACAAACACCGACTGAAGTATAGATTAATTTTGCACAAAATTGAATTAAATTAATATCCCATTTGCTAATTATAGGCTGAATGGCATAGGGATGGCACTAAACCATCGGACGATTGGCCACAAAATGGTTTAATTGAATTTAAAAAATACAGCACTAGATATCGGGAAGGATTAGATTTAGTGCTCAAAGATATTGATCTCACGATAAATGGCGGACAGAGAGTAGGAGTGGTCGGCCGGACGGGTGCCGGAAAATCATCGCTTACTTTAGCCCTGTTTAGACTTATAGAGCCGTCGATTGGGACCATTGCTATCGATTCGGTGGACGTCACAAATATAGGTCTCTATGAGTTGCGCTCAAAGTTAACAGTTATACCTCAGGATCCGGTCCTATTCACCGGCACTTTGAGAGACAATTTGGATCCATTCCAGAATCATAGCGACGAAGAATTGTGGACATCGCTAGAGTTGGCTCACCTCAAGACGTTTGTCTCGTCGCTGACTGAGAAACTGGATTATCCCATCTCTGAGGGCGGAAGTAATCTAAGCGTCGGTCAAAAACAATTGCTTTGTTTGGCGAGAGCTCTGCTCCGAAAGAGCCGTATTCTGGTGTTAGACGAGGCGACCGCTGCCGTCGACGTTGAGACCGACGACTTGATCCAAAAGACAATACGCGAAGAGTTCAACGAAGTCACTATCATTACGATTGCCCACCGATTGAATACAATTCTCGATTACGACAAGATATTAGTGATGGACAGCGGATGCGTCAAAGAATATGATTCACCCAAAGCTCTGCTCGACAACCATTCCTCGCAGTTTCACTCTATGGCTAAAGACGCCGGACTTGTCTAATAAATTGGTCTACAATAGCGTTATAGTCGTACTATTCTTACAACTTTGTTAGTTTTTACTATCTGATCATGCTCAATTTGTCAACAAACAAACCGGTGTAATTAATTTCAATAATAGCTGAAATTATTATATAAACAATAATTATTACTGTAATACTTGACTTACATTACAATAGTATAAAATATTTCTTATATTTATGATACAGAATAATCTTATTGTTATTGAAATACAGTATTATGTTTGTTGATTGAAAATGAATTACTACAAGAATTTGAATAAATAAAATGTAATAAATAAATAAACAATGAAATAATATTTCAAATGAATCACAATTTAATAAAAATATTTTCTGTATAAATGTTTGCTATACGAAGAAAATGTTCTACGAGTTAGTGATTAGATTAGAGTAAAATACCTTAAAATGAATGAAAACAATATGAAAATAAGCAAATGATGCAGTGATAGAGCACCAAATGTACTACAGTATTAAATGTAATTATTCAAAAAGTTAATGATCTAGTTTTCCGTTTTGATAATATGGTGCGAAAATAACAATTAAATGATTGACTGTTTCCACAACAATAAAACAGTTAAACAGTTACAGTGCATAAGAATCTAAGTTAATTATTAAGAGACTTGATATTACATCCTATTTACTGTTTATTGGACTCATTTTTCCAAATTCATTGCCATATAGTTTTGCTTATAAACACATATAGCATTTTGAATAAAACTAATTAATTGTATTTCACACAAATTAAGTACTAATAATTACAAAAATAGTAAATACTATTACCATTGGAATATTATCGAGAAAGTAATTGGAACATTTTTAGTCTATTTATTAAAATTCTCAAACTTATTGCGAAATGTTTAAGTTTTGTAAAAACACACAAATAAAATACTTCAATATTAGTTGGTATCGAAAATTTCGACACTAAATCTAATCAATCGCTTTGATGTCAAAGTATTTGAACAACAATTAAAACACAAGAAATAAATCGCGAAAATAGTTATTAATGTTATGGGACTTAACTTAAGATCTTAAGTATGTAATCAATTGAAAATTGTAAGTTAAGTTCATTAACGAAGTGCTTGAATAAAGTCCTCGTAAATATCTACAGTATATTTAGATTAAATGGTGATCTGGTTTTGA
>CAJPIZ010004505.1:0-10178 GCA_905368565.1 Medioppia subpectinata
CACCTGTTGACTGAGTTGCGGTCTATGACCCACGCGGTGGCTGAGGTTGTGTTGACCGCCGCATTGGTGTTGCCCGTCGGCCAATAAGCACGACCCACGAGCGCCGGGCGGATCAGCACAGGTGGCCAACACTCATCTTATTATTAGTTTTTCGCCATTTATTGACAGTATATTTGTTTGAAATCATTAAACAGTTTGTGAAACAGTAATTGTTGTGTGTTTTGTCGGGAGGGAAGAGGGGTTGGAAATGATCTGTTTATCTAATTAACAGGGAATGTATTTGTTTAATTATTTGCCTCATCTCATGAATTTGATCATGTTGTCATTAAAGGCAATATCTAACAAGTAAGTAACACTCACTTGTCAGTAACCCTCGTATTATACAGTGTAATAATATAACAACGATAATAATAATTGCAAACAAAATAATTTTATTAAAAATAATTTAAATAAAAAACACAAACAATTAATACAAAACCAAAATTTAAGTCATAACAACAACACCTCAAACCCAAACCCAAACGCCCACAACCGGTGCGCACCCATACATACCAGCCCTACATAACCACCAAAAACCAATGGAGATCGATGAGCACATACAACTGTTGAGTGAGCAAATCGCCGAGTTCCGGGCCGATTTTGCCGAACCCATGGGCTGCTACTTCGATACCAAACAGATGTTGGTGGACGTGGACCTCCCCCCACCCCAACACATCGTGGTGGACGGCCAGCCCGTAGTGGTGCGCGTGGCGGGAGGCCCTCAGGAAGCCATGATACGGAGCCTACACCTCATACTCCAACACCCGGTCAATTTTGAACCCGAGTTGTGTCGACTGTGGCGCCACCCGGAGAACTATTGGGTGCCCTACTACGATGTCGACGGTAATAGAGTGCCCCGGATATCGCACACCGGCCGCCCGGTTCGCACCTACGCTATCGCCGCCGACCCGCAACGGCCGTCGTATCTGTACGTTGCGGGTCCGGACACCGTAGGGCGGGCCGCGCTGGCACCCCAAAACTACCCGGGGCTGGCACCTGCGGTCGGGCTGTTGAGGGCCACTTACGAGGCGGTGCTCGACGATATAAACGCCACGGAAACAGCCGCTCAACAGGTGACGAATCCGCCGCCCGGTGCCGCGCCGGGCTTCACTCGGGGCCAGTGGATGCGCAACCTGTCTGATCAGTTGCGGGCTATGTCGCCCCAAGTGGCCCACTTTGTGTCTAGTTCCACATTTATTTTGCCCCTTGGCCAATAGGCATCTCTCGAGCGCCGGCCGTATTAGCACAGGTGGCCTAAAGACAGATTGTTAGTGTTTTCGCCCATTTATTGACAATATATTTGTTTGAAATCATCAAACAGTTTGCGAAACAGTAATTGTTGTGTGTTTTTGTCCGAAGTGGAGGAGGGGTTGGAAATAATCTGTTTATCTAATTAACAGGGAATGTATTTGTTTAATTAGTTGCCTGATCTCATACATCTGATTATGTTTTCATTAACGGCAATATCTAAGTAACACTCAGTAACCCTGGTACAATACAGTGTAATAATATAACAACGATAATAATAATTGCAAACAAAATAATTTTATTAAAAAAATAATTTAACTAAACAAGGATCACACAGCGATGCTATACCTTAACCACTATTCGGGAAATGCATCAAACATTTTAAATTTTTCAATACTATTGTTGGAATACTTTCACTATTATTATTTTGAAAATTTTAAATGTTTTTGACAACAATTAGTTCTATTTATTATGGCAGATTCATTTATAATTCCATTATCCCATTGATATCCCATTACCCATGTTATCCATATGCCATAGACTTAGCATTACCCATGTTATTCCTATGTCATAGACACAACTCGTGTTAAACCTATGTGAGCCTAACCATTTTAAAGTATAACAATAAACGTAAACTGTTATCCCACATTATATCCAATAGGGTGGTGTAATGGTTTATCTCACAATACCATAAACACAATTTTGCACACATTATCTAAAGTTATAAATGCAATTTAATTAAAACTAAAAGAATGCAGTTAGGTTAGTTTAGGCTAGATTAATTTACTAAGAAATGTTATCTAATTAAATTTTATTCTAATTTTAAATCGATAAAGTATATAAACTTACTTAATAATTTAATCGTAAAATCCTATTTAAATATTATTATAAGTAATCATAATTTATAATTATTTATAATTAATGAAAAGTATTTTTAACAATCTATAAACTAAATTGAGCAATCAAAAATGAAAATTAATTGTGTGTTTTAATTATAAAACATATTAACTAATATTTTAAATTTTTATATTTTAGATTCAGATTTCATAAAAAGATAGACAACTCAATTGTAATTTTATAGTGTGATAAGATCAATTAGATTACCATGATGATTTATAAATTATTATTTATTATATATGAAATTATTATGGTCATGTTAATCCCTGACTATTTACTATTTAAAAAAAAGTCCTTATTTTAATTTAGATTATATATTAGTAATACTTGAATAGATTATAAATTACGCAATATATCTAACCTAGATGGTATATTGCTCAAATATAATTAAAGATCATAAAATTTAATTAATAATAGGCTAATATATAACGCCTAATAGTATATTTTACAAATTTACACCACACATAAATATAACAAGGTAATAGACAATTGAAATATAGAAAACAAGACGCAGCACACTTTTGTGATATATTATTACAATCGTAATTGCACGTTATTATAAATCGAACAATACTACATGACACTTGAAATGTATATTAAATAATTACGGGGCATTATAATATACGTACTTTATAATTGAATATACATTTTTGAAACATAATTAAATAATATACTGGATTAACGGGACATTACATTTAGTTAACTGTATTATAATCTATCAATAAAATAATGTTTGCAAAACTTTATGCCTTTATCATTTTCAGGTTTCACGTAGAATTCAGTATTGTGTGGTCCGCATACTTCGCACACAACTGAATCTAAAGGAGGTTTCATCACAATTAAATCATTAATACTGTTCACATATACAATATATGGTTTTACAAATTGTAATTCAGGCAGAATAGTAGGCATTTCAAACTGATATTTAATACGTAGTGATGGTAAGTCCATTACATAAACATAGAAATGTTTAAAATTATATGAATAATTATTTTGAAAGCCTCTTGCCATTACAACTAAATTGCGTTCCCTCACATTAATTTTCATCATATGCCCTTTGGGTAAAGAGAATGATTTATTTGCAATTAAATTTCCTGATATTATATCGCTTATATCATATATCTTAATTTGTTTGCTAGAACTATGACTGGCGGTTATAAATTCATAGTTCCCTATGAATACTTTTGAAATGTTGGCTCCAAGTTTTAATTTAAAAAGTTTAGTAAATTCAAATTTTGAAAACTCATTAGTTTTAATTACATGTACGTTTACACATCTCTCGGCATAAAACATTGCGACAAAATCTTTGTGTTTGTCTGTAAGATAGAAATTAATCGCGTCAACGCGGACACGATAGACGGGAGCCATAGAGTAAAGTTGGCACGAAAGATCACGGGCACGTCTCTTTTACAGAGGTAAAACAACCTGGTGTTGAGATACAACATATAGCATATAGGGTTGTTTTACAGGGTATAGAAATGGAGTTTTAATGACATTTAGGCATGCAATTTCACACCACCTTTCTCTCTTAATAAAACCAATTTGAGTAATACAAGGATAGCACATTATTGGAGAATTTCACTATCATAGATAGGTGAGTTAGGTAGGATCGAGACATATTTATACAAATTGCAATTCCCCACCGTTTATAGATCTCAGTATCTGTTAATAGTTGGGTAACTGAGTTCCAATTATTATACGATCATCATCATCAAACGCTATACAGGTAATATTAGAATATTTTTCACGTATTTGTATCTTAGTTTCTGTCGGGATTACTATGTCATATCGTATACGCCCTAATGGTATTTCTGTTGAAAAGGTAGTGGAGTGGTTTGGTATACTAAAATTGTCACTATAATGATTGCTTTTAGACATTGTATCTAATTATAATCTATTATTTTGTATTAAAATCAAATTAGTAAAATATTTGATAACTCGTATATAGTCCTATTGGTGTTAGTTATGTCGTTTTAAGTTTGGTTAAATAGTCATACCAGGTATCAGTTAACACATACAAGGGTACGGGAAAAAGACAAAAGTCTCAAAAATAAAGCGTTTAAAGCCACGGTTAATGTTTAACTGATACTAGAAATAAAACGGCCCCTTTTCATCCAGGAGCGTTGGATAATCAACGCGTCTATCTGGCGGGACAAAGTTCACTCTGTATTAACCGGGGGCGCAGATTATGTACTGCCGCTCAGCCGTAGAGTGTTTACAGAAAGAAAGAGAGCTTTAGTTTAGAAAAAAAATCAATTATTAGGCACTAATTATAGGTGGTTTATCCCACCGCTGCCACCATTTTGAAGCATCGGGTTATATTAAAGGACAATTTCCCTGTAAATTGAACGCTTGCGAGCCACTTACCTTGACGCTCTTTGCCTTACGAGGTCTACAATCGATCCTCGCTTAGTCCGGTCAGCCGTATATACGTAAATGTCTCCTCGCGTTTGCGTTCCCGATCACCGATTAACCGAGTCCTATGTCGACCAAAGCGTGACTTACGTCCCGAGCGGTGGACGGCCAGGTGTTATTGGCTACAATGCTGTTGTGGTCGACAACGGGCCACCAATCAATCGGAGTGCTTCTGTAATAAAGTAATACGACCACTACTGGCCCGTGTCCAATAACTTACTCAAAGGGGGTTGGGACTAAATAGTCTTTTAATGTTTGTTAAACACAAAGTATACAAAATACATAATGGTGATTATACAATTAAACACAGTTATACAAATATTTATGATTAAACATTTCAACACAATTACAATATAGGCTATAATTACCAAAGAGGCCCGGAGGCCCTCTTTGTACTTAAAATAAACTATTATGGATATAATGTATTCTACAACTAAGGCTAACTAAGAACTGTCTCTCAAAGGCATGTCAGCTAGTTTTATAAACTACTAACACATGTGTAACAAATAGGTCGACCGTGAATACAGATAAACTATTGGTCGAATACAAAGTGCGCATATGTAATTTACTACTCTTATTGGTTAGCATTATAATAATTATTACAATTGTTATTGAAAACAATCATCTATTGAGGACAACTATACAAAGAATCGCACATGTTAATGTAATACACACATGGAGTCTAGACAGACCACACGGGGTGATCGAAGGTTAACGATATATGTAATAATTAACCCTATAATTTCAATTAAATATAAGCTATTTTCACCTGACGTGACAATATGCAAGAGTTTAGAACATCAAATAATGAATTTGCATACATATTAACAGTGATTGACGTATTTTCAAAATATGCTTGGGCAATACCTATCAAAAATAAATCAGCTGCTAGTGTTTGTATTGCAATAATATGCAAGAGTTTAGAACATCAAATAATGAATTTGCATACATATTAACAGTGATTGACGTATTTTCAAAATATGCTTGGGCAATACCTATTAAAAATAAATCAGCTGCTAGTGTTTGTATTGCAATGAAAAAAGTATTATCGCAGAACATTCCAACAAAACTTCAAACAGATAATGGTAAAGAATTTGTGAACTCAAAATTTTCTAATTTAATGAAAGAGTTTGAAGTACACCACTTTACAACAAATAATAAAGATATTAAATGTGCCATAATCGAACGATTTAATAAAACGTTAAAAGGAAAAATGTTTAAATATTTTTCGAATTCAGGAAACACATTGAAATATAGATACATCGATGAACTTAATGATCTGTTATCATCATATAATTCAACGTATCATTCTTCAATAAAAATGTGCCCTAATCAAGTTACTATTGATAATGAAAAAATTGTTTTCTATAATTTATATAAATGCAATTCAAAACGTGAAATTTTAAGTAAATATAAAAACTCTAAATTAAAAGCCGGTGATTTTGTTAGAGTTAAGTATGACATTAAGCCTTTAGAACGTGGATATTACCCAAATTGGAGTGATAAAGTGTATAAAGTAAATTCTACTATGAAAAACACAGTGTCACCTTTATATAAACTCACTGCTTCTGACGGAAGTAGGTCAAATCGACGTTATTATCCAAACGAAATACAACAGATTGACTCAACAAGCATATCTTATCGCGTTGAAAAAATTGTTAAACAGCAGAAGAGAAAAGGAGTAAAATATTATTTTGTAAAGTGGTTAAATCATCCTGATTCTGAGAATAGTTGGATCAAAGCTACAGATTTATTTAATATTAACAATGGATAATACATCTGTTAAATCATTAAACAATTTTAAAAAACCTGATTTGGTTTTGGCAGTTTTTTGTTTTGTAATGGTTTGTGCTAGTTTATTAAACCTAAGCTTTTCAGAGGAAAATCAACATATGTGGCTACTAATTTTGACTGGCGCTATTGGATATATTATACCAAGTCCTGATCTCAAAACATTCATTGATTCAAATGTAAAGATTGATGAACCATCAAGAAGTCCCTAACATGAAATATTCGCTTTGTCTAATATTTTCGTTTTTTATTATATACATGATATGTGTTATATTCATTCACTGTTACAAAACAAAATCATTTATCAGTTATATTTGGTGTGGTGAAGATCATAATATTAACGAATCGTATACTAACACTTTACCAAATGTCGACAATGGAACGCGAATTTTATATAACATTACCAAGTAATGTTGAATCAGTAAGTGATGTTGAAGGCAATACGATTGCTCACTTTAAAACAATACTCGATTCAAGAATTGATTTTCCTCGCGATGAGATATGGAAAGTTGGATTAGCCGAAATATCATATACAAAATCATGGTATAATGTGAATGATAATTGTAAAGTTATGTTTATTACTGAAAAAGGTAGTTACATAAGATGTAATAAAACAGTTTCTGATAATGTCGTAACGTTGAACCTTGTATATGAAAATAGCTCGATCGACAATGGAACATATGCAGATTTTATATTTCCACCTGGTAATTATGCGACTCCAACTGATCTTGTAAAATATTTAAATATTATGTTTGATAGGCTTGAAAAACCCGTAAGCATAAGGGCGCCAAGATATAAATTTGATCATTTAACTCATAAAATCACTCTAATTTCTGGTATAGTTAAAATTAATGATCGAGAACTTAAGTATTATCCACAAGTAATTGGACTTGATAAAATGTTGGGATTTGATCAAGAACATGATAACTTCCCTCTTTGTTATCTTAATGCACCTTCAAAAATCGTCGCAAATCGTTGTGTAGAAATTGATGGAGGATTTCATAGTCTTTACTTGTACAGTAATATTGTATCACATAATTTTGTTGGTAATGCCTTTGCGCAATTATTAAGAGTAATTGAAGTTCCTAGTGATAAACAATTTGGGGATCATGTGACAATTAAATACGATAATCCTCATATGCTTCCGTTAATTTCAAACTCAATTCAGATGATTGAAAACGATATAAAGGACGACGAAGCATCACGTGTGCCATTTCAATTTGGACGTTCGAGACCTAAACTTGTATTTAAAAGATATGACTAACCCCTACTTGGACTATTATATCAATCAAGCTGGAAGCGGCTTGACTGGTTTTCAAGGTTATCGCTATCAACGTGGACATGGATTTTTTGGAAATTTGTTTAACAACATCTTAAAACCTTTAGGAAAATATCTTGGTAAACAAGTATTATCGACTGGCATGGATGTAGGTAGAGATGTACTGAGTGGCGATAATGTTAAAGAGTCTGCAAAGAAAAGATTGAAAAATACTGGTATGACTATGATAAGTGATGCAGCAGATAGAGCCAAAATATTTGCGCAAACCGGAAAAGGAAGACGTAAACGCAGACGAAAATTGAACAAAGCAAAGAAAACAAAATTAATTAAACCATTAAAGAAAAAGAAACAAACTAAACGAAAGCGAACAGTTAAGAAGAAGCCATCAAAGCGAAAACGCTCAGTAAAGAAAAAGACTTCTAAGCGTAAACAACGTTTTAATTTTGACTTCTAATATGGCGTCATATCACAAACTGTCGAGCTTAACAGCTTTGAATGAATTTGATATATTTGGTGTTCCGCCTACACAAAGCACGATAGACCAAGATATCATGACTGAACACAGACCAACTTCTGCATTAGATTCAAAATCGTTTATGGCATTTAGTGTGACTTCTGGAATTGATGAGTGTATTAGAATGGATAAGATATTGCTATATTTAAAAATAAGGCTTAATATTGAAAAACCTTTATTATCAAAAGCCGATGCTGCAGATTGGGAGAAAATTGGTCCTGTTAACAACTTGTTGAACTCCCTTTTCAAGCAAGTAAGCCACACGATAGGCGATAAACCTGTCACTCTATCACATCAAACATACGGATATAAATCAGACATCGAAATTAAACTTGGAAAGAGTAAAGAAGCAAAAGAATCATATTTAGGATCAATTCTATGGATTGAAGACGACAAAGAAAATCTCGAATCTATCAACAAAATAAGAAGTAAATATTTTACACCAAAAACTGGGGCAACAGATTTTTCGCAAGGAAAAGAAGTTGATTTAATTGGCAAAATTCATTTACCCATGTTTGAGCAAAGTAAAGTTTTGCCTGGTGGGACAACTATCTCGCTTAAATTTATTCCTAACGATCCTTCATTTTATCTCATGTGGGAAAATGATATTAAATTGAAAAAAGTTGACTTTGTAGATGCGTGTCTATTTGCACATCGTTCAAAAATTTCGCGTCAAGTTCTTGAAGCACACACTAAAGCTATTGAAAAAGCTACAGCTAAATACCCATTAAGAGAAAGTTTTGTTGTACCTATTACTGTTGCAAACAATACTATGGACACAATAATAGACAATGTTCACAATGGACAACTTCCTAGAAGAGCTTTTGTTATGATGGTTGATCATGCTGCTTACCATTAAGAGAAAGTTTTGTTGTACCTATTACTGTTGCAAACAATACGATGGACACAATAATAGACAATGTTCACAATGGACAACTTCCTAGAAGAGCTTTTGTTATGATGGTTGATCATGCTGCTTTTAATGGGTCAAATAGATTAAATCCTTACAATTATCAGCATTTTGATTTAAATTATTTAGCTTTTTACTTAAACGGAATTCAATATCCAGAGAAAGCTTTTACACCTGATTATGATAATGACCTGTATATAAGAGAATATTTAGCTTTATTTGAGGCAACAAATCAAGATAATATTGACAGTTGTATTACACTCAAACGGGATGAATTTCCTAAAGGAAACAATATATATGCCGTAAACTTCACGCCAGATTTAACTTCTGGCTGCTGTACAACTGGGTATGCAAATCCTGTGAAATTTGGTTCGCTTCGGCTTCGTTTACGCTTTAAAAAAGCACTTCCAAAAACAATAACAGTATTGGTCTATCTAGAGTTTGATACGCTTTTGGAAATTAATCAAGAAAGAAACCCTATCTATATATTCAATTAATGGATACTCTAATGATTCGCCGTCTATTAACAAACTTTAAATGTTTTAAAGGAGTATATAGCTGTGACCAAATACCTATTTTTTCGTCGTTACCTATTAATATTATCGTTAATACTGACCCTTCGTATATGCCTGGTGAGCATTGGGTAGCGATAACAATAAATAAAAATGGTTCTGGAGAATATTTCGACTCTTTTGGACTCCCTCCATTAAAGCAAGAAATATTTAATTACTTTGAAGAGAATTGCTCAAATGGTTGGACATATAACAAAGTAACAATTCAACACGTTACCTCGGAAACATGCGGACATTATTGTGTTTTATATATCATACATCGATGTCAAGGTGTGTCTACGCATGCGTATATTTCAAAATTCAGCAATAATTATGAAAACAACGATAAACGTATGAGGGCTGTGTTTACAAATTTTTCATTTGCAAAACAGTTTTAGACTTGTGTGGTTCACAATGGCTTTGGAAGAACAAATTTGTGCTGTATTTGATGTCCAAGGATTTTGCGTTGAGGGTACGTTTTATGCCCGTGAATTTGCCATAGCTAATAGTGATGTGCGAATTTGCTATGAAATT
>CAJPIZ010004506.1:0-10178 GCA_905368565.1 Medioppia subpectinata
CTCTTGGATTTTTAAGTAAAATACTATATTGTTGATTTAAACTAATTGTTCGAAATGATTTAGCATCGTAAAATATATTTTGTACTAAAAAGTAAACGCTTATGTTTAAATGATGTGATTTTTTAATGAATATATTTTCAAACCCCTTATCTTTTTGCATCTCATTAAGCAAATCGTCAATTATTATAATATCTGGTTTATGTTTTTTAATGAGACGTTCAGTTGGTAATCCTTCATTATAAATTATATTTAAATCTTTACCGAGAGGGACATCAATGAGGCTATGCCATTGACCATAAGCCCATAAGACTTTAATTTTATTTTTATTTAAATTATAAATTAATAATTTAAAGTTTTTTAATATTCGCCTAACAAGTTGTGTTTTTCCACTTCCTGTCATTCCTCCTACAAGGCAATTGGCTGGGTGCTTGAATTGGCAATGTTTTAAATCAATTTCCATATTTGCTATATTAGTCTGTTTATAGCCTAATATTAGCATACGATATCATGGCTATAGTAAACAATGAAGTTAAACAATGCAGAGTATGTTTGGAAACTACAGATCAAGAATCAATGATAAGTCCATGTGACTGCAAGGGGTCTATAGCTCTAATACATAAATCATGTTTATTAATGTGTCTTGAAACACATGATCGACCCAGATGTGAAATTTGTAACAAAGTTTGGAATATTACAATTACATTAACACCAAATATTTTGTTACCATTAAAAAAACCTGTTAGTCAATATATATCTGAGAACCCATGGTTTTCATATATAGTAATAACATGTATATTAATTCAATTAGCATTTATATTTTGTTTACTATTATTTTTTATAATTGATATAAATGCAATACCTTGGCTTTTTATTTTTGCAATAGGATTTTATATTGCAAATACTATTTTAACTTTGACAATTATGTCTAAAGAATTAGATCATACATATACTAGAACTGCATCTGTGCAGGTCAATGACACCACGTAATTGTATTATTATTATAACATCTCAATAACGGATATTGTTTATCTATTGTAAATATGTATTTCAATATAATTATCAATACTATAAATAATAAAAATATTAGCATCATATACTTATACATTGTGTATTTATTTAAATTCAAATATAATTACATACTATTATTAATTTGTGTCGGCCCTCCACTGACCCCCAATTGACTGTAAGTTGCAAGTGCAACTTACAGTCCCTTGGTCCAACACTCCAATACTACACACATTTTATTTTAAAGATTTATCATGACAATACAAGCCAAGAGGTACAATATTTTCAACGCCACATGGGCATCTGAAGCGATATCCGACTTCGTACTCACCGTAATATACTTGCAGCCAGTGCATCCTTTGAATACACTTCCGACACAAGTAACAACCACACAGAGGTAGTCGACGTCCTCTTGCATAGCCATAGTGAAGCATCCCGTATTCTTCCGGTTTGCCTCTACAACGCCTGAAACGAAATAAAAACAAAATATTTACTCACCTAATAATATACACAATAAAATAAACAACACAAAAAATACATTGCATAAACATTATTATTGAATTACATAAAAAGATTACAGCACAAATTATTATAAAAAGCTTATACAATGAAAATCAAATCATTTAATATAATGATGCGTCGTCTCGTGTTCCGCACTCAGGGCACATCAAGTCTTCCCCTTGGTCTATAAATCCCAGACCTACTAGCTCCTCGTACACGTCAAACCAACATCTCCAGCAAATATGATGTCCACACAGCTCGAGATATCCATTCGTTGGCTTAAAACACTCAACACATATACCACATGCACAAAGTCCCGATAGACGATGCCTATACTGTCCACAAGTATGACAAAATCCACTAATAAAAATAAAGAAAAAAAAACAAGACATTCAAATAATTAAATTAAAATAATTATTTAAATTAAACTAATTATTTAAATTCAAATTAATAATAAAATAAATCAAACACAAGTTTCGATTGCATAAATAAGTATTATTGAATTAATCAAATCATTATACATTAAATGCAAATTAATTATACATCAAATCAAATTAAAATAAATCCATTCCATCAAATATCTGATGGCATAAGGGGCACACAATATATCGATCGGCTGGGTGAAAGTAGAGCCAATTCCTAAACCGACAGTGCCGGCATCTACGACAATCGCACAATTCAAGTAGCGCATCGTCATAGAGTGTCTCGCAATCAACGCAAGTACGCAACCTAAGATAAAAGAAAAAAAACAAAAATGATTACTTAATGAAAAATAAAAAACTTCACTAAAACTATTTATCTAAGACTTTATATGAGTTTAGTATTGGCTAATGCTTGAGCTATTAATAGAAGCTATACATTACAGACCATAAATAATAATTAAAAAATAAATAAATAACACAATAATTAAATTGCATAAATGATTATTATTGATTATAAATGAAAAAAAATACATTGGATTAAATATTTAATTAATTGAATTGATTATATAATTAAAATGAAAATGATTATAATAATGATTAAATATTGATTATATAATTAAATGAAAAATGATTATATAATAAAAAGATGAAATATAATTAAAACTCCTCGTCTGATGACAATTCAATGCAGTTCGCAGCATTGGGGGGGTTATCAGACGCCATCGCACGATCAAACGCGGCCCAGATTTCCCGCACTTTTGTGGCAAATGGCTCCGGGTCGGGATCCGTCAACGGAAACGCCTGCCATAAACCGGTCGGCGGAGCTGGCGGCCCAAACGATGGCTGAGATGAGCAGCCAGGGGCACCCAAATCGCCAACGATCGCATGACGCTGAACCCATAAACCGGTCATCTCATCGACAAACTGGCGATTGCGTCGACGTGCGTCCTCTTCCTCCCGCGCCTCCCGGTCTCTATCTCGACGGCGTTGCGCCTCGCGTTCCTGGCGGTTGATCTCCTCGATGGCAAAGTGGCGTTCATCCCGGGGAGTGCTATGACGCTGAAAACATAGACTGTAAATACAAACCATTAAGATAAATATACCAAAACATACTTTATGGTAGGCCTCGATAAAGCCTTGACGCGCCCGTTCAATGCGTTGCCGTTCTGTGGTCTCGTAGTCCAACGTAATATTCGGGACAATAGGGCCTAAATCGCTTTCGACCGATATGGTGTCCGAGTCGCTCGCATTGCCCGAATCCCTCTTGGCGGCCTCCTCGGCCTCATCGATTTGGGCTTGTCGTTCTGACTGGAGCAACTAAACATCATTTATTAAATTATACTGTATTTAAGCTATGTAAACAAACCTCTCTTCGACGGTATCTCGCCGCTCGTTCCAAGCTCTGTGCGTGGGATCTGTAGAGGGCGATCATATTTTCAGCGATATTATTGGCTAACAACTGCTGGCCATATGGGAGGCTGGGAGGGTCACCGTCTTCTGACTCGGAGTCGGATTCAGATCCCGAGTCGGAGTCCAACACGGCCGGAGGGTGCGAGTGCAGAGTCTGGACCTCCTCGTCGTCCGTTACCCAAGCGAAGTCATCTCCCCACTCGGCGTTCAGTGAGGCAACCTGTTCGTCAGGCGTTCCAAACTGAAACTTGACGCCTGTGCGACATCTGCCCTCGGGACAGCTGTTGAAGGGCTCGGTGCCGGTCCTCACAAACTCGCCCCCGTAGTGTTGTGTTTTGCGCCATTGCTCAAACCATTCCAATGCGCAACGCTTATGGGCTCGATGACCGCACGCGGGAAACGTAAGGTGAGTCGGCTTAAGGCAGATCGAGCACCTGTAAAATATATAAACCCATTATACTAACTAATCAATCAAAACGCTAATAAATAGTATAGACTCCTAATTTCGTAATACACTGTTATGGAATTTAACTAAGACTAAATTTGGCGCAATCGGTGGATAAACAGCTCTTAAACCGTGAGTCGAGTCTACTCTACAGACCAGACACTCTTTGCACTCAATTGTACAGTTTGTATGAATAAAGGATTTAACATAAAGAAATACAAATGTATTTTAAAGTAAAATATTTTAATGATTAAATATGAATTGAATACATATGGTCGTGGTTATATAAGGGAATATAAAAAACGGTTATATAATGAAATGGTTATATAATAAAAAGTTTATTTAAATAAAGCTAATTCTTTATCAATAAAATCCTGGATGTTTGGATCTGACCAAATGGTGGCCATCGGTTGGTCTGGTGCCGCTGCTGGCCTGGGTGCCAATCGACGGAGACGTGGTTTGACCATCTCGTTAATCGCATCGGAAGCAATGGTTTTCGCAGCCAAACGCTGTTGACGCAGTTTTGAGTTATCGATGAGCTTTTTCATCAGATCCGGAAGGTGTAGTAACGGACCATTCGGACCACCAATACGTAAATACTCTATCCCATTATTGGCCAGTGATTTAAGGTCTCCCCACGTATGAGGTACCGTTACATTCGCTACCTTGGCCAACATATTTGCAGGAACTTTTGTAATACCTGTTGTAGACTTGCGAATAACAGACACGTGTTTGCATTTAGGTCGGACGATAACGGGTACGCGAATGCATTTTGACTTATGTCGAACGATAACCGATGTTTGCGCAAACTTTTGTGTTTTCGAATACACGTGTTTT
The DNA here is from genome assembly GCA_905368565.1 of Medioppia subpectinata. Lineage (NCBI taxonomy): Eukaryota > Metazoa > Arthropoda > Arachnida > Sarcoptiformes > Oppiidae > Medioppia > Medioppia subpectinata. The sequence goes on from CAJPIZ010004506.1 coordinate 4,621, forward strand.
AAGTTCCAGAGGAACTTATCGCTATGAGATAAAGCCTCGTACCTGTTATAAATAACGTATAGAAATTAATTTTCTACTCATCTAGACCTTTCTATTGATATATCATATAATATACTTATTTATAAAATAAAAGATTTGATTTTCAAAATTTTGCCGATAAAAGTGGTCACTACTCTCGAACCCGAGGTCTGGCGGTCAGACGGACACTAGATCTTAACTCCCCTTAACGAGACCTTTCCATTGATATATTATATGACATGCTTTGTTATAAATCATACAAACACGTGGTAAACTTGAAAAACACGTGGTCATAATTTCAAACGTCATTTATAATAAAATTAACTAAACTAGATTAAATAACTTTTAATGACGATCATTTTGACATATAGAATTTTAAAATTAACCTAGTAATTAAGTACTTAATAAATGCCCAATATGTGGCGGGCATATGCCCGCCATGTGGCCTATGGTCGCCCATTTATAACAACATTTAATTAGAATTTTTTAAACTAATTTAAAATAAATTACAATATAAATTAAATACAATAATCAATTTAAATTAATTTAATTTTAATTAAACTAATAATTTTTCACTAATTATGGCTAGAGTAAATTCATTGTCCGTAAAAACAAATCCCAAATAATGGCAAACAATATATTTATAAACAAATATTAGATATGATTTTGAGATCTGATTGACGACCGAAAAAGCGGTGCTTAATATGAAGACCAGAAAAGTTGCAAAGATTAATATGAGATAATAAAAGAATAATCTATTAATGAGTTCTAATCGATTGAATAGAGCGACAAATGATAGGAAAAGAAAGTCAAATATAATTATGGCTAAAATAAATTAGTTAGAAATTTATATAAATTAATTTTGTCGGTAATAAGCGGCGCCACGAGGAGGCCGTCGCAGTCACGAGCGCTCAGCAAAATAAATAAAGAGTTTGTCGTTTGCGCCGAAGGCCGAGCCGAACATAATTGTTGTGTTTTTCAAATTAAGTTAAACTACTGTTTGAGTTTTTGAGGTAATAATTAATCTTAAACTAATTTTTAATGATATACTGTATTATCAATAAATTAATGATATTTTTGCGTTCAAAAAACAAACACATATCCACTCAATGTATTAAAACAAATATTCCGCAATACATTTGCGTATAAAGTAAACATATTTTCATAAATGTAAAACAACTCTCTCCTCATAATAAACTTATTATACAAATAACCAAAAGCTAATTATAATCTATAAATATAACAAAAACATAATTTTCTAATACAAGAAAAATAGATATAAATCTCTTTTAAGCCAAAATCCGGCACTTATGACATGCAATTGATTGGCATTTTGAGTGTTATATAATAATAATAGGCAAATCTATGTAGAATATTAATCTATGTAACTATGTAGAAATATGTGATTAAAATTGTTTTTATATTTTATCATTTAATTTGATAGTAAACGCAAAAACATCATTTATTTGGTAATAGAGAACACAATATGTTATTTATATACAAAATATCTATCATATGGTGAGAAAAAACTCGTGATAAAAATTACTTATCAAATATTCATATGGCTTGTCATTCTCTCTCTCTCTCTCTCTCTCCCCCCCTCTCTCTCAATGGTAGATGTATGGATCAGATGTAAAGATGATTTGAAAGGTGGCGACACTTTCACTGACATTGCATTCAATACACAGTGTATTCCCAATAACTGCTATCTAAAGCCGGCCAATAGTGTGTCGACCGCTATATTCAAAACCGGAGCCCAACAGCCAATCGCTGCGCTCTATTCGCCCGGATTTGCACACAAAAGCGATTTATATCTATTTTTCTTGTATTAGAAAATTATGTTTTTGTTATATTTATAGATTATAATTAGCTTTTGGTTATTTGTATAATAAGTTTATTATGAATCTCAAAAAGAGTCTAACGGAGAGATCTCACTGAATGTGCCAATGATTTTAATGTATACTAAAAATTAAATAGCATTTCCATTCCTTTCCCCTATCCGTCATCTCTCTCTCTCTCTCTCTCTCTCTCATTCACTCATAAGTTATTAATTGTATAGGAATTAAGGCAAGCGTTTAATAAGCAAAAGTCACGGCTATTACTGGATTCATTGTAATAAATAATAATTCAAATGAAAAAACTTTATTTTTGTATTTTTATAATTTATATTTTGTTTAATTGTTAATGTAATGTAAATATTGTTATCACATCTCAAAAAGAGTCTAACGGAGAGATCTCACTGAATGTGCCAATGATTTTAATGTATACTAAAAATTAAATAGCATTTCCATTCCTTTCCCCTATCCGTCATTTCTCTCTCTCTCTCTCTCTCTCTTTCTCTCATTCACTTACTCTTTATCTAATCTATAATCTGTAAATGAAAGAGACTTATGATATCACTTTCCGAGTCAATTAGTTATACACTATTAGACGCTTAAAAACACAACTAAAATAGTACCCAATATTTCATATATAATACTGTATAATAAGTTTTACGACTGACAGATAGACTGTAAGAGTGAAAGAGAAAATATTTCAAGAATTTTATATATATATTTTGAAAATTCTGTAAACAAAATAAAAATATTTATTTCCATCTCAATAAAAAAGGGTTTATATTAGATAAATATTTTATGTTTTTAATTGATGTTATATTTAGCACCCGAGAGTTAGATAAAGTACTATGATGGCATTATGAATATTATTTAAATAATCAATAATGATAAAATTGAAAATCGCAAAACTTAATTTGAAAGGCAATGTCTGAAAGGCATATTAATATTGCATATAATTTACATAATTTTATTCTTACAACTCTCTCTCTCTCTCTCTCTCTCAGTAGTTCTTATGATATATAATACATTGTAAACAATAATTATTACAATAATAATACAGTATTGTTCAGCAAATGGTGTTTTGTCAAAATCTATTAACACAATAATTAGTTTCCAATACTATTAACGATTGCCTAACACTTAACCCGATATATGATTTAGTTTGTAAACCGGATGGGAATCAAAGTTAATGAATACTTATTTAATAATAGAATAGACATAAAGATACTAATAATAGATTAGCATTTTGTGGTTAATTATTGCATTAGTTGTACAGAATTGACATGAATTGTATCGGAAAAACTTATCGCAAATAATGATTACTGTCTTATATTTCAATGAATAAACTAATGGTAATTGTTATGCACTTCTGATTATTGACTACAAACTCGTTAAGGAATTTGAAATATAAGAGAAAGAGATAACAAATAGTTTTCAATATCAAAATGTAATGAACAGTAGATATAAAAATGCAAATCACATAAAACTACACAACAATTTACTTTTGGAAAATACACTTTACATACAAAATATTCTTTGAATATAAAGTTTTTGTATTTAATGTACAGAATGTGTCGGCATTTTATGCTCTCAAATAAATATTTTGTTAAATTATATATAAAAATAAGAAAAATAATAAATTTTTCTTTACCGTTTGCGTTCGGCGTCGCGTTTGACACCAATCAACGCGCGGACGAGGACAATGGCGGCATAGAAGGTGAGGGGCATGGCGGTTGTTGCGGTGGTTTTGGTGGCGGTGGCTATCGGTATGAACAGTGGCGCGGAGGTGGCGGTGGCGGCGGCGGAGACGGCGGCGGTGAGGGCGAGGGCTTGGAGTTAGCGTTAATAACGGTGACAGCGGTCGTACAGATCGTCGTAATTACTTCGTAAGTATTTTCAAAATTAATATATTTATTATAAATTTAAATATTTTATTAATATTGCTTACAGTTTATTGTTGGATACGGCGGGAAGTGATCTTCAAATCAATGCCACTGTTTGTGAGGATTTCGGTCACGGATTACGCGGACAACGGATGGGATGTCAACGACAGCGTAAAGTATATGATATAAAAATTTATACAAATTTTTAAACAAAATGTAAGAAAACTTTTGAAGTTTATTACGAAAACCAAACTTACAGTTTAAGAGTCAAAGAACTTGTGAACAAATATTCCCAAAAACTTTAAGTTATATTTTAGTTTAGTGGTCAGTTCTGGAGAAGGGCTTCTAGAGAGAGAAGGGGAGAGGGAGTGGTAGACCTATTGACCAAATACTTAACGACCAAAACTTAAGTGAAAAATATCTGGCATTTGAATAGAGATTTACACTTCGATAACATTACGAGAGAGAGAGAGCTGACCATGGGAAAAGTGCCCGCGGCCAAACAGGTGTTCAAACGGGCAAACAGCTCAAGTTTATGAGCGCCGGATCGGCGCCAATTAGTATCGGCTCTTTTCCCTTATAATAGTTTGAGAGAGAGAGAGAGAGAGATAGGGTCCGGCATATGTTTACCATATGTAATTACACTTAATACAGTAAAGCCTGAGCTGACCCTAGACTATCACCGGCATAACGGCGCCAGTCGAGGGTCCGCTGACATTGATTGATTATAATTGCGTTATTTTCAACCATAAGTCTAATGTTTACCATACGTTTTGGCTTACAATTGGAAACTATAAGTATAGGGAGAGATTTCCATACAGTATTAGTCGCAACAAAAATTTACAACAAATGTTAACCATAATCAATCATTTTTATAAATATCTCGTTCATCTATAGACTCCATATAACACAGTATACTATTGGCAATCAGTGAGAGCTCTCTCCGACTAATACACAGACATAAGAGGGGAGAGAGAGAGAGAGAGAGAGAGAGAGAGCTATACTTATTATTGGATATGAAAGTGTTTGTAAGGGATAGGGTGGATGACCGTTGGTCAGTGTGGGAACTTGACCGGGAATGGTATGTGGGGGTAGGAGTGGGGGTAGCGACGTCTTCACTTGGGCTAAAGGACTACTAATGAGGGCTGGGATTGGCTTTTTGATGTCCGTTGGCATCAATTGGACACTATTCAGTTCCCATGTGAGACGTTTCCTAATGTCAAATGCTTTGGTTATGAATTTGCCAACACTTTGTATAAAAATCATTTGTTGCAACACTTGGAGGGTATCGTCGACTATGAAATTGGTGCCAATATTGCGGGACATATGCTTTGGTTCAACATCTCTGGTCAGTCCCGCTATTGCTTCACATCAAGTCTCAGTCAACTCTCAGAACAGGTTTTTGGGAAATATAATAAATTGTATAAAATCTAATGAATTGTTTATATGTTTAAAGTGTTCACAAAAGCAAAATCTTTTGGTTTATGATTGCAAAACCGCTGACTTTCCAATAGGTTTATTGATTATAAAGGGGCGTCCAATTGATCTCGCACACGCTGTTTTTACGATTACTCTAAAACTAAATGAGATAATTTAATTCTGTAAACGGGATTTAAGAGCCCCATAAACGCTAGTTCATCTCAATATTTTACATAATTTTTATGGTCACGTGGTATGCCTGTTATAGGGCAATTCCAAAACCACATGTTACAGGTCTAATTATATGAAATATAGAGATGGTCCCAATACAAAATTTGTAAAGCATATAATTTGGGATAACATAACAAAGAATTACTAAAATGGGTCCAGTATTTTAGGTTTT
>CAJPIZ010004507.1:0-10177 GCA_905368565.1 Medioppia subpectinata
GAAAGAGCTCACCTGTTGTTGGATTGGATGGCATTGGCTTCTCTTCGACACAGGTTGCCAATGGTGTAGAGGTAGTGGTGAGGCCTTTAGCGACGGGTGATCTGCGGTTCTCTTTGCCAGTGAGGGGTGCGGTAACGCCGGGAATTGAGGGTAAATTCTTGGGCGGCGATCTGGCCATTGGACTGTTCCTCAAATGCATTAAGAATGACCGGTCGTACACTATTCGGGTGCCTATCGTTCATATCATATGTTAGTATACCATAAGCTTTTTCATACATTCATATATTTAAAGCAAAGTTTAAAACAACAACAAAAATATACATTAAAAGCGAGTAAAATATGGTTTAAATGCACAGAATCTACAGAATACTCGCGAAAATGAGGAAAATTTATTATATTATATGAATATTAAATTTTACGAAAGAAAAAGTTTTGCAAAACAGAGAAAAAAGCTAAAAATTGAACGAATGTGTCCTTGAATTGAGATAAAGCTGTAAACAAAGTCATGTGTCTCTCAATACTCAATACAACACTTTAGCATTCAATTAATAAAAAAACTATCAAAACATATATAAAAATATCAATTAATTTTATCACATATTTGCAAAGTGTGTACAAAAATAGATATACGAAGAAAGAGCTCACCTGTTGTTGGATTGGATGGCATTGGCTTCTCTTCGACACAGGTTGCCAATGGTGTAGAGGTAGTGGTGAGGCCTTTAGCGACGGGTGATCTGCGGTTCTCTTTGCCAGTGAGGGGAGCGGTAACGCCGGGAATTGAGGGTAAATTCTTGGGCGGCGATCTGGCCATTGGACTGTTCCTCAAATGCATTAAGAATGACCGGTCGTACACTATTCGGGTGCCTGTCGTTCATATCATATGTTAATATACGATAAGCTTTTTCATACATTCATATATTTAAAGCAAAGTTTAAAACAACAACAAAAATATACATTAAAAGCGAGTAAAATATGGTTTAAATGCACAGAATCTACAGAATACTGGCGTAAATGAGGAAAATTTATTATATTATATGAATATTAAATTTTACGAAAGAAAAAAAGTTTTGCAAAACAGAGAAAAAAGCTAAAAATTGAACGAATGTGTCCTTGAATTGAGATAAAGCTGTAAACAAAGTCATGTGTCTCTCAATACTCAATACAACACTTTAGCATTCAATTAATAATCACAACATATTTGTTATGCAATCCGATTGTCTGGACGGTTGAGACGACGTCTGGACATAGGCTTACCTCCGGGTGTGGTGGAGAAGAGGGTCCCGCCGGGAGTGGACGAGTAGTCGTACGGGAGTTGACTCATATCGTTCACTTGCATTCTTCGGGTCGGTATCTCTCGTCCATTGTTCAGCAACTTCTTCGGTGAGCCCACGGATGACATACTCTGGCAGTGAATGCAACGGTGTTTTAGTCCACGTTTGAGGCGATGGTTAGCGCGAAATACCTGTTGATCGGAGCCCACGATTGGCGACGAAACTAATTAACAAAAAGTGTTGTGTTTTAACAGTTAGTCTTCACTTCAATCCAATCCAACGCTATATTAAGTGACGACTAAAGCGATGCTTACATACAAAAGCATTCACACAATAATCACGTGCTTTCGCTGTCATAGCATTTCATAACCACATAAAGGGATTCATTCATCAAAAACATATCGTTTCACAAAACTATTTAATCAATCATTAAATGTATTTAAGTTAATTTTCATATGATTTTTGGCCACTTTTACTTGTTTTAAGTGAAATACTATTTAATTGATTGTGTGTTTCGTCCGAAATATAGTTAATATAAGTAATGCATTGAATCAATGAATAGAGAGTCCCTGTGTTTGAAGCCCTTTAAGGCGTAAACATGTTTAACACATACAGTGTTGGAAAGCAATAGGACTGGCAGTACAGCCAACGCTATCCTATGCTATGCTTACGTATGAATTGATGTTTGCATACCTTTTCATCAATTGTTTGTCTGCTTTTTAATGCCAATCAATTTATCGCCACTTCTAATCAGTTTTTGTGTTTTTTAAGTTTTTCCCGTTTAAAAGTCAACGGATTAATGCTATAAACACTGTATTTATCATCAGATTATATAATCTATTGATTTATTTTTAGTTATTTATTAGAGAAATATTGTTTTTCTGGCGTTAAAAATGAGGAAAAATTGTTTGATAAGTGTTTTAACATTAATTGCGGTATTAATTGAATTGAGTTTTGCATTCAATAAGTATTCAAAAGAAGCAAATGTTAAGCAATTGTCAAAACCCTTTCGTATGAAGAAATTGAATGACTTCTGGGAGAAAGCAGTTCTGGTAGTGATTGTCAATGTTTTTAATTTGAACGATCAGTTGATCACTCATTTGATTAAATGCTTAATTCATGTCAGAGTCTCGATGAGAGCAAACTCAAGAATCTGATGGCAGATCTGAAGGTTCAGGACAAGGAAGAGGTGACACTTAAGAAGTTCAAAGCCGACGGTCAGGACAAGGATGGTATCAAAGAAGCGCAGGTCAGGAAACAGTTGGCCGCTATTCTCAAGAAATACGGCTTATCTGATGTTTACAAGAGTAACAAACATTTGGACAATAATGCGGGCGATGTGTCCGATGACAGCCATTCCGATCAATACATTGAGAAACAGATATTTCGGGACAAAAAGTTGGATAAACTTTGGAAAAAAGCGCAAAATTCTGGTCTGAATGACGAACAGTTGTTAGTACTTAAGGATGAGTTGAGACACCACGAGCTGAAGATTGAACAATACAACCAATTGATCGCTGATATCAATGTGTCAGAGAATGGCAAGAAATCCAAAGATGACGACTTCGAGAACTCTATCAATGCTGTCATGTATGAGGAAGAGATCAAAAGTGTCGACAATAAGGACTCGCATCAGGCCTTAAAAGAGAAACACTTTGACATCAAACAAGATTACAAGCGATTGAGTGATAAAGTGATAAATAGTGCCAACGATTTCAAAACATCCAAACAAGAGTTCGAGGAGACAAAAGCCCAAACGTTATGGGATTTGGCCCTCAAATCTGACTTTAATAGAGAAGAACTGCTGTCTTTGCGCGAAGAATTGGATCACTTCCAGAACCGAATCAAAAAATTAAGGCATTTTGAGACACAACTGGAAATGGAAACAATGGGAGACAAACACTTGAATCAAAACATCGATTCCACTGTCGATGACAGCGATAAACATGTGAAGAGAAAAGTGAAAGATCTGAAACATAAAGTGAATAAACTTCACAATGAATTGGAGACTCGGATAATGCAAAGACACATCGAGTTGTGAACCACTTCGCTATCAAACGTGCAATTCTTATATTTATTTGTAATTATGTCTCTGAAGTGAACATTTATTTACTATTTATATCAAACTCACAAATTTTGTTTACTTAACTATTTTATATTGAAATTAAATTTTGCAATTATTAGGTGTGAATAAAAATATTTAAGATTTTTTAGTACTTTCTGACTCTTCTTTTGTATTGTCCAACTTCTTCTCAAACTTCTGGAACTCTGTGTCACCCAAAGCGTCCAACTCGTCGGTCACCTCATGTCAAGAAATAAGACAACTGTTAATATGACAAGAATAGCAGATCATTGAATACCTGTTCAACATTTGTCACTTCTGGCACATAAAACTGAAGCATATTTTGAATACCATTCTTCAGTGTGACTATAGAAGAGGGACACGAAGTACAGGCGCCTTGAAGTTTGAGTTTAACGGTTCCGTTCTCGAAGCCCTGTCCACACAATTATTATTGTAATGACATTCAAAACGTTCATTAAATGCGTGCCGAAGACATACCATATACTTGACATCTCCTCCGTCTTCCTGTACTGTGGGTCTGATTCTTGTTTCTAATAATTCTTTAATCATTTGCACGGTTTCGCTATCTTCTGAAACCTCTTCTTCGTTGCCTTCGATGCAAATGAAATGTTTAATAATTTTTTAAAAATTGAATCCAAAGTGAATACCTGTTTGTTGAGTGTCTTCGGACTCGTTAACAATGGGAAGACCGGTCGCCAAGTAGTCGACAATTGTGGCGAAGATCTCGGGCTTCAAAAGTCTCCACTCGACTTCATCGTCGGTTTTAGTTATTGTGATAAAATCTGATCCAAAGAATACTCCGCTGACACCTTCTATGCGGAAGAGTTGTTCAGCCAATCGGGACTTATTTAGAGCTGACCTCACGTTCGGGAAGTCTATGGTTCCCGAAGACATCACTGGAACGCCGGGAACAAACTTAAGACTATTTGGATTCGGCGTGTCTTCGGTCTGAATGAATAAAAGCCGATCTGAAAGTAACATTCAATTTCAATGTCATCTCATTTTGCCATTCATTTCGTAATTAACTTATTGTCGAAAATATCTTCAGATCTCTTTGTTTGAAGACTTTTCTCGTGAACACCGATTGAATGTCTCTTTTAATAATCATTTGATTCAATGGTTTGACATGTCTTTCAATCACTTCCATCTCCTGTGACTTTCGTTGTCGACAATTACTGAGTGAAGACATCAATCGTTTCCATTGTCCACCACTCGTGAGTAATCTGTTTCGTGACAAACAGTTTGTATACATCTCTCAAACGATTACTTTAAAAACTTTGTAATCAAATGAATGTCAAAACAATTGATTGCGTGAGAAATGTATACAAAATCACATGTCTTTACAAATGCATGAATGCTATGATTAGTGACACCTTTTGTCGTATAATTGTTGCAATCAATACATGAGATGCCTTTCAAGTGATCACTAAAATCACTGTCTCTTTGCGATTATAAGCCATCAAAACAGAGACTCACTGTCTGTCTCTCTCGCAATCACTTCTTCGCCTATACTTTACATACTTTTTTGATGCGTTAATAATTGATAAGCAATTCTTGGCAATCGATGACTGCCCTAACCATACCCTACCCTAACATCCACTTAATGCACAGTCAATAACATATTTGTATCTCAAATGCTATAAAACAATATGATTTTCTGATTTTAATCGATTATTATTTTTATAAGAACGTATTTTACAAAATGAAAAATTTGTGTACGTAAAATACACTGTAAAATACAACGTAAATTACGTACGTAAAATACGTGGTTTGTCATATTGCCAACCCTACTTTCAAGTGATCACTAAAATCACTGTCTCTTTGCGATTATAAGCCATCAAAACAGAGACTCACTGTCTGTCTCTCTCGCAATCACTTCTTCGCCTATACTTTACATACTTTTTGATGCGTTAATAATTGATAAGCAATTCTTGGCAATCGATGACTGCCCTAACCATACCCTACCCTAACATCCACTTAATGCACAGTCAATAACATATTTGTATCTCAAATGCTATAAAACAATACACAGAATATTCAGTGAAAAGTTAAAGAATTTTATGATTTTATTTTCCATTTCTTGATGCATACAAAGAGAGTGTAATTCATTGAACGCTTTTTATTATGTAATTTAATATAACTGTAGAGACAATAAATCATGCGATACTATACTCTTGTTATTTTAATATTTCATTATTTTAAAAGCTGTCTCTAATAGTGATATTCATTTTGCGAGAGGAGGAGAATCGTTGGGAATATTATTTACTTAACAAATATTTCTAAATTAATTTCATTCCCAAATGTTTGTCACAAAACAAACATATGATTTGAATGTTTAAATTAGTTTCAATTTAGAAATGTTTTATATCAATGAAATAAATGGTTAGAAAATTGATTTTTGAATTGGTTTTTATTTTTATTACCAGAAGAATGAATAAATGCCACAATTGTTAGTTTAATGTAATGTTTAAGTTATAATTGATATATAAATAAATGAACGAAAATGAAATGGCAGTGAGTTTTATCACACATTTCATTGAAATTTAATGAGAATAAAAACAAAAATGTAAACGACTTTTATTGGAAATAATAAATGAGAAAAATATATAATTAATAATTAATGTATAATTAATGTCAAATGATTGAAAATATTTGGTGAAAATAAACATAATCTTAAATATAAAATGCAATACTTATATAAAGAGGGGAATGCAGTCACATATCGGACTCTGATATTACAATTGTAATTAACACAGTATTTAAAGCAATCATTTATAAGCTATGATCTAGACTTCTGACATGTTTTATCTGAAAAGACATTTCGTTTTCTGCATATATTTCACGATTAGAAGAGAAGAGATTCGAAGTTTAAAACACCAAAACATCCATTGGATTACACTTTACGGAGAAGTGGGAGAGTATGGCTGAGCGCCGGTCGGAGTGCCACCCGCTTGGAATCGCATCTCATCTCTGCTGCCCCTAAAGTCAGCGTCCAATACATGTCCAGTCAATACAAACTCTCATCACTTTCTCACTCAAAAAGCACTTACTTTCGTCCCAACACTAAGAGACCGAAGAGAGCCGTAATCCCCAAAGAGGCTAAAAAGCCGAGTATGAATGCGGGGCCGAAGCAACCCATCGATATGCCAATAATGAACGGCACCAAAGTTACCCTATTCTCGCCCATAGAATCCATGAATCATATATACATATAAACAGAGATGTGATGGCAATACATACACAGCATATATGGATGCTTTGAACCAATAGGGTTTGCCTTCAATGAATCGGCCGACGCCGCGGGCGAAGGACAGGAACGCCACGAACGAAGGCGCTTCGATGCTTAGGATTATAGCCGCCGCCACCCTTTCACACACAACACGGGGTTAGTTATGGTTACGAATGTCAATACATGTCTTAAGCGATTGTCTTACAGTTGTATGAGTCCCGGAAGAATACAGTAGATAGCGATTGGACTGATGGCAGTGAGGAGTCCGCACAGGACTAACACCAGCGCCAGTGCTGTCGCTATTTGACTGGACCACGACTCGACCCACCTGTCCATACAATACACACACAATGGTTAGTCTCGACATAAGAGCACATCATTTCAAACACCACTTCTTCGGCTCCCAAACGGTTCATAATTAGTGGAAAACCGTTGTCGAGATGGGAGTGGAAGGAGTGGTGATAATAGCCATACCATGAAGAGCCCGGTTGTTGACCATCCATAGGAGAGCCCACATTCATCATCATTACCTAGAGTTGAGTGGCCTTTAAACCCGATTTATGAAGTGATTTGTGATCTGAAAATAAGTGGTAAATATAGTTATCGTGTCTTCAAATCAAATAATCAATATCTCCGGCAAAACATGACTCTATATCACAAACTGAGGGGTCGTCTCGTTATTGCCGTTCGTTTCAATACAATTCGTGTTTTTATTAGACAAACAGTTCTGCAAAAAAACTTGTTATGAGTTTTACTGATAAAGTCTTTGAGAGTTTCCCAAAAGAAATAACTAATCACTAGTTTATCTAATAATGAATTGATTATTTAAAACATGGTATTATTTGCCCAAACTCTTGGTTAGTTACTCCTTGTTTCATAATTCATTCATTGATTTGCATATTAAATACATTTTGATAATTATTTTGCACTTTTTTAAAGAGACGATAAAAATAAAATTTTTGTTGTTTTTTAGGCAATATTTTTTTAATTGTGTTTAAAATTTAATTGAAATCTGTTTTGCGATATGTTTTATAAGTTGTGCTCAAATCATGTCTTCAGAAATGTTAGGCACGTATCAAATGAGTGCCGATTTGTGCAACTTTTATCTCAATTTCAATGCACGTCTTCGGCCAAGAATTTGATCCATACATCGCCTCAAAGACAATCGGACTTCAAGTGGACGGACGCTCTTCTGCTGGAGAATAACTTGACTGAAGATGAGATCCAAATCCGAGATCAGGTGCGGACCTATTGTGCCGACAAATTGATGCCAAGGATTTTGATGGCCAACAGAAATGAAAGTTTTGATCGAAATATAATGTCAGAAATGGGAAGTTTGGGTCTTTTGGGGCCAACTATTAAGGGCTACGGATGCGCTAATGTCTCGACCGTCGCGTACGGACTCATCGCCAGAGAAGTGGAAAGAGTGGACAGCAGTTATCGGTCGGCGTATAGCGTCCAGTCATCGCTTGTTATGCATCCCATCTATGCTTTTGGTAGTGAAGAGCAAAAAGATAAATATTTGCCACAATTGGCGAAGGGATCGTTAATAGGTTTGATAATTGGTTAGAAGTTTAGTTGTTGTTGTATTACAATGTTTGCTACAAATTAAGGCGCTTTTGGATTGACTGAACCCAATCACGGAAGTGATCCGTCAAGTATGGAGACGAAGGCTGTCTTTGACTCCACGTCGAAGACCTATACGTTGAACGGAACGAAGACATGGATAACAAACGCTCCGATCGCTGATGTGTTCATAGTTTGGGCTAATTTTGAGAACAGAATTCGAGGCTTTATTCTGGAGCGAGGAATGAAAGGTCTGTCGACTCCTAAAATCAACGGAAAGTTCTCATTGAGAGCGTCGGAAACGGGAATGATTTGCATGGAAGACATTAAAGTGCCTGAAAGTAGTCTTCTTCCCAAAGCCGATGGCCTGAGGGGTCCGTTTGAATGTCTGAATAACGCCCGGTTAGGCATTTCGTGGGGAGCGTTAGGTGCGGCCGAGTTCTGTCTGACCACTGCTCGCGACTATACGTTAGAGAGAAAACAATTCAAGAGACCTCTCGCTAAAAATCAATTGATTCAGAAGAAGATGGCAGATATGTTAACCGAGATATCATTAGGACTTCAGGCGTGTCTACAGGTGTCGCGACTCAAAGACAAAGGTTTACATAAACCAGAAATGATTTCATTGATTAAACGAAATTCTTGCGGGAAAGCGCTTGAAATCGCCAGAAATGCTAGGGATATGTTAGGAGGCAATGGTATTAGCGATGAATACCATATTATTAGACATGTTATGAACTTAGAGGCGGTCAATACATATGAGGGCACTCATGATATCCACGCGTTAATACTTGGCCGCGCTATCACTGGACTCCAGGCATTTACCACTGATTAACACATTTGCCAGTAATGTGGACTTTGAATAATATTTTAGTAAATTTATTATATTAAGGGTAATTGTTATTTGTATTTGTATTTTATATATATTTCTATTTGTTGATTAAATGCCAATAAATTGTTTTATTTTTAATTATTATTTAATTGAATCAAATTTAACAGAATACACATAATTATATCACAAAATATACTGTATTTAATTCAAGTACTGTATACTACTTTATAATTGCTGATATTGAAATGTTTATAAAACAACCGAGTACAGTTTGTTTATTTAATTGGCTGGTATTAATTGATTTGATGTCTTTTTGAGAGTCTTTGCTTCTAATAAATAGGATCTCTTGAGACAGTCATCGAGTTCTGTATAATTGATATTACAATACATTAATGAAATGCAATTCAATTGAAATATGTTATAAATGTTATGATATGATTGAACTTATTTCATGACCATGTTTGGATTTTTGTTTTAATTACTATAAGTTATATAATAGTAATGAAAATGAATACCTTTATAGGACTGTAATAAAAGAAAGTCTCTGACGCTTTGATTTGATTCATTTAAGTGATAGTCGTTTGCTTTTCTCTGATAGACGACAAGTCCTCTCACAATCTCCTCCAGAATTTCTTTCTCTTCGAAATCTCTAAGTCGTTGAATGTCAGCGACGGACCAAATGTTCTTAAACGAAGGCTTTACACCCTTTTCGTGCATTAATCTGAGTTTTAACTTTTCGGTATTCAATGATGCGATTGAATCATTTCGACTGTCGGTGCCTGTGCTCAGAGAATCGGACACTTCTTTACTACTAATACTTCTTCTTCTCATTAATTTCTTTAAAATGCTTTTTTTAGGTTTCATTTCAACCGATGATTTACGAATATTTTCCACTTTTTTCTGTATCTTCTTCTTGTCTTTGGCCACACCTATCAAGTGGTCGATCTCTTTGTCCACCCAAACGGCTATCGTGTCTGTTGTGGACCAATGGCTGCGCAAACGGTGTGTTTTGATCTCTAAGTACTTCGCACCACATCTTTCTTTTAGATCGTCTATAAATTCATCGAATAGAGGAATGGAAGGCGAAGAATGGGCGAGAGGTTCGGCTTCTCTCTTGATTTGTTCGGATATTTCAATAAATTCACAATAACTGTCGGAGAAGTCGTCGGATACTATGCGCCAACATTCTCGTAGTC
>CAJPIZ010004508.1:0-10177 GCA_905368565.1 Medioppia subpectinata
TCGGTGTCTATAGAGGGCCGGACTGGCAGTTGGAGTGTTGTATTAAACACAGTCACGAACAGACGCAGAGGTTTTGCCTTTTGAAAGCCCGATGGCATCCGTTGTGCGACTTCTTTCTCATCGGATCTTTCAGTACGAATCCATTAGTGAGCGGACAATACTATGACAGACCGCAGGCCATCGATGCGATCGACGCCCGGACCGGTCTAATCATGTCGAGTATCAGTGATGGCAATCCCGGTGTCATATCTATAGCTCAGTTCAATAACATGGGAGATGTTGTGGCGGGCGTTAAGGGACAGAATCTGCTTATATTTGAATCCATTGCCAAAGACTAATTGTTTCCGTATTACCTTTTTCTCTGACATAGAATTGCATGCATATGATTCAGTTATAGTCATTTTATCGCAAAAAGTTTTACCATACGTTACGATAGATCTATCATAACGTGGGGAAGTGATTTTAACTGTATTATAAGCATGCAATAGTATCGGATATTCAGTAAAGGGATTTAATCGTAACATTTAAATTAAACAAATATAATATGCTTTTGAGAATATTTTCCTGTTATAAAAGTCAAATTCGGATTCAATTAAAAATAATTAATCAATTTTCCAATGAGATGTAAAATTACAATTTAACAATTTAAAACTTAAATGAATCAGCATTTCAATTCCTAGGATAATTATCCATAAAAGACAATTATATTTTAAACATCTTTAAATAATAATTAGGTTTTGATTTGATAATCATTTTAAAATTAATAAGTTTTATAAATATACTATGATAAATTAAGGAACAAGTATAATTTAAGAAATTTATACAAACGAAAAT
Organism: Medioppia subpectinata; assembly: GCA_905368565.1. Lineage (NCBI taxonomy): Eukaryota > Metazoa > Arthropoda > Arachnida > Sarcoptiformes > Oppiidae > Medioppia > Medioppia subpectinata. The sequence continues at coordinate 835 of CAJPIZ010004508.1, forward strand.
AAATACAATCTATATAATTTACATTATATAGTAAAAATCATTGTATTTAAGTGTAGACAATTTGCTAATTTGAAATACTGATAAATTAATTTCGTTTGTTAATCAATTTAATATTTTCATTTTTAATTATTTTGATTATTAGTCTAAAATAGGGTGCAATGTTATCTAGATAGTATTGCACCCCTTTACTGATATTGACTTAGTATTGCATGCAATTCTATGTCAGAGAATAAGGTACAACAAATTACTTAATTTTGTGTTACGTGTAAATTAAATATACAGTATTTTTCTAATTTTATATTAACCAGTATAATTATAAATTGTTTAGTTAGTGTTATAAAAATAATTATAAAATTCTATAATTTTGCCAATAATTGTAATGTAATGAATAAATAATTGTAAATTGAATTGTTTGAGTACTCGTTTGAATGTAATGAAAGCATTGGACAAAACGACAACAGAAACTATTGAATGGTTGGCAGCTAATGGTCACCGTATTGGCCACAAAATTATTACAAACGCAGCAAATGATGGTAAAAATTAAACAATTTATTAATTAACAAACAAATTCATTAAAACTAATCGCTTTCGATATCGTTATCATCGCTTTCGTCTGTCTTATGTTTTTTAGATTTCTTGTCTTTTGATTTATTATTTTGTTTTCTTTTATTATTAAAAAACTTTCGTTTTCTATAAGCAAACAAAAAATGTTTTAAAAAATAAACACAAAATCAATTGTTATTTACAAACCTTTTGTTGAGTTCGAGCATAAACTGCGGGACATCACAACCGGACCGTCGCATCACATTAGCAATGGATCGCAATTTATCGCTATCTTTCTCAGTGAAAAATGTGATCGCTTTTCCTTTACGACCAGCCCTTCCCGTCCGACCTTTAATTACATCACATTTATAATTATAACACAATTTAAAATACTTAAAACAACGAAAATAATACCAATTTTATGGATATAAGAGACNTAAACTTATTATATTAAATGAAAGTAAAATTGATTTTGTATTTTAATGAACTCAAAGAATATTATATTTCACAACACGAAAAATAAGAAAGCATTTAATTAGTCTTATATTCAATGAAAGGCAACTCTAATACTAATTATAAGAAATTCTATAAAATACAAGAAAAACTTTTCGCTTTAATTGCTTTGGTATTCATTACACGAATTATTGATTAAACACACAAAAGACTTATAACACGATCTCTTTTACTCTTATAATTGTCACATGATTTTAATATAAACTTTCAGAAACAGTACTAATTTAAATTATTTCATCCACTATTATATAACTGTAAGGCATGTTTGTTATTCAAGTCAATTAATATTGTTTTCCAATTAAACATTTGTTTATTATTTTCAGACCATATATTTAAAGGATATCATGTAAAGTACTTGTTATGTAAAATGTATTTCAAAACGAATTACATTTCATAAGAAATCCAAACAAATTATTTGGGTATTAATTTCTAAATACTCATTAAAATGCGATAAATCCTAATTTTTAGATTAAACCAGAATTGAGTCCTATTTAAACAATAATAATCCACATATTTCTAAAGGATATTCTTATTTCATAGGATCGATAAACTGGGCCTCAATTCTCTCATTAAATCCTTTTTAGACCAAATTCTGTGCAATTTATTTCTTTCATCATTTCTTAACCATATTTACTATACTTTAGCACATAATTAATGAATTCATTTCGATTTTCAAAACTATTGTGCAAAACTTTTTTAATGACTATTGTATATTTGAGTTATAAATTAGTATAGCTGCTATAAGGTAATTATGTCTAAATTTTAACACTAACGCAAACAATAAAATGTATTGTATTGTATAACACTATACTGTAACTGTTATCAGCAATAATTATCGCATATTTGCAAAATACCGATCATATAGTAACACAATTATTGCCTAATTTATTAAATACTTTTGATTTTTAGTCTAAATTTTGACAACTATTTTGCGAAAACATTCAATTAATGGTTATCCGCACTAATAAACCATATAATTATATCCCATAAACATATTTCAACTATTTTTACACTCATTTTACAATTACTATAAATAACGACATAATGTTATAATAAATTTATTATAAATACAATTTATAACAATTTTCTATAATTAAGTAAAAGTTACAACTAAATTATCATGTAACAGTCAATTTCGATAAATCAACCAGGCACTATTAACTTTATATTGTGAAAAGTTTTTATTTTTAAAACAATATTTCAGATATGATTTATATTACAAATAATTAACTCCACTCATAATACAACTAAATTTAATTAAATTTAATTTTGTAATAATTAAATAAAATTAATTCATAGAAATGTGCGGACAATACAAAAGTTAAAGAATCGCCAAAAATAATGCAATCACTTAAAGACTAGTGTTGAATGAAACGCGATTTTCAGGCATTCATATGGTTTGGATAAAAGCATTGAAAGTATTGAAAGGCATTCAACACAACACTAACACAACTTTTGGTTGCATTTAAAAACATGTTTGCATTGAAAGTCTCACGTGTTTTGTAATTCACGTGTTATTTGACAACATATTTACCGACGGAAGCGCTGGTCATGAGTGGCGACGATGTCTTCAGGAAATTGATTTCCGGCTCCAGATTTAACCACAAGAAGTTTGGATATCACGTGTTTTGTAATTCACGTGTTATTTGACAACATATTTACCGACGGAAGCGCTGGTCATGAGTGGCGACGATGTCTTCAGGAAATTGATTTCCGGCTCCAGATTTAACTACAAGAAGTTTGGATCAGATGTGAAGAAGTTTTCCGTATGTTTTGCGGCCATTGAGTGGCCCTTTTGTTGATTGTTTTCAATTCACAGATAAACAAATCACATGACGACCAAAGTTGTGTCCAATCGGGTGATGACATACCACCGGTTGACGAGACAATCGGTGGTCAGACACACAACGGGAGCGACAAACCGAAGAAGAAGTCGTCGGCGCCGAAGAGTCGGAAACAATTGATTGAATTAAACACCGAAAGAGTGAATCAATTGCGGAATAAATACCGGATTCACGTGAAGGGAAGTGATGTCAACGAACCCATTGTCTCCTTCGATGAGCTGAATGTCGACCAAAACATAATGGAAAACATCCGCAAAAGTGGTTTCGGGAGTCCGACAGCCGTTCAGATGCAGTCCATTCCTCTCCTGATGTCGAAGAGAGAGATGTTGTGTTGCGCTCCGACCGGTTCCGGCAAAACATTGGCTTTTCTTATACCGATTGTTCATCAGCTGAGAGGACCGCAACGGAAGGGATTCCGGGCCGTCATCTTAGCGCCCACTCGAGAGTTAGCCAAACAAATACATCGCGAATGTCTCTGGATTTCCAACGGAACCGGTCTTCGCGTTCACATCATTAAGAATGTGAATTTAGCCCAAAAGAAATTCGGCCCAAACTCTGAGCTCATGTATGATATACTGGTGACGACACCCAACCGATTGGTATACCTCTTAAGCCAAGAACCCGTTGCCATCAATATTGAAAAGTAACGCATTTTATTAAAACGTTTCATCAGTTTTTTTAATCAAAATTATATTTATAAATAAAGCGTTGAATGGCTTGTGATCGACGAGTGCGACAAACTCTTCGAGGAAGGCTTTCGGGACCAGTTATCTGTCATATTTCAAAGCTGTGGCAAATCGACGAAAGTAAGTCACGCCATGTTTAGCGCCACTCACGACATAGAGTTGGAAAAGTGGGCGAAACTTAATTTAGATAATTTGGTTGCCGTCGGTATTGGCGGCAAAAACAACGCCTCCCAAGAGGTGGACCAGACGCTCACTTTCGTCGGCAATGAATCCGTAAAATTTTCTTTGATTTTTGTGATCAATGTTTTATTTATTGTGAATTTGTTTTCCAAAACGATTTTAGGGTAAAATAATGGCGTTAAGAGATGTGATCGCTCGCGGATGCGAAGCACCGGTACTGATATTTGTGGACAAAATACAAAAAGCCAAACAATTGCATAAAGAATTGGTTTACGACGGCATTAATATCGATGTGATTCACTCGAAACGGACACAACAGGACAGGGATAATGTGGTCCGCAGTTTCCGTGAGGGAAAGGTTTGGTTTCTTATCTGCACTGATCTCATGGGTCGGGGAATAGACTTTAAAGGCGTTAATTTGGTCATCAATTATGACTTCCCCTCCACTTCGGTCTCTTATATCCATAAAATTGGTATTATTTTCGTTGTTTTAAGTATTTTAAATTGTGTTATAATTATAAATGTGATGTAATTAAAGGTCGGACGGGAAGGGCTGGTCGTAAAGGAAAAGCGATCACATTTTTCACTGAGAAAGATAGCGATAAATTGCGATCCATTGCTAATGTGATGCGACGGTCCGGTTGTGATGTCCCGCAGTTTATGCTCGAACTCAACAAAAGGTTTGTAAATAACAATTGATTTTGTGTTTATTTGTTAAAACATTTTTTGTTTGCTTATAGAAAACGAAAGTTTTTTAATAATAAAAGAAAACAAAATAATAAATCAAAAGACAAGAAATCTAAAAAACTTAAGGCAGACGAAAGCGATGATAACGATATCGAAAGCGATTAGTTTTAATGAATTTGTTAATTAATAAATTGTTTAATTTTTACTATCATTTGCTGCGTTTGTAATAATTTTGTGGCCAATACGGCAACCAATAGCTGCCAACCATTCAATAGTTTCTGTTGTCGTTCTGTCCAAAGCTTTCATAACATTCAAACAAGTACTCAAACAATTGAATTCAATTTACAATTATTTATTCATTACATTACAATTATTGGCAAATTTATGATCGAATTTCATAATTATTTTTTTAACACTAACTAAACAATTGATAATTATATTGGTAAATATAAAATTGGAAAAATATTGTATATATCATTTACACGTAACGCAAAATTAAGTAATTTGTTGTAATTGTAAATAATTAATCTTTGGCAATGGATTCGAATATAAGTAGATTCTGTCCCTTAACGCCCGCCACAACATCCCCCGTGTTATTGAACTGAGCTATAGATATGACACCGGGATTGCCATCACTGATACTCGACATGATTAGACCGGTTCGGGCGTCGATCGCGTCGATGGCCTGCGGTCTGTCATAGTATTGTCCGCTCACTAATGGATTCGTACTGAAGCTAGGCTACTCTTTCTTCAGCGTGTTGCCTACGGTAGCCCGAAAGTTTTCCGTTTTGGAGACGCAGACAAGCACTGACACAAATTATGTTGTGAGGTTGACGGTCAGGCCGGGAGATATCTGTGGCTTCTCATCGAAATAGTTGGTCAACAATAGCGTCGATCCGTTGGTCCGCGAAAATGTGGCCGAATTTAACGGCCGGCTCTGCCTTATGGTGAGCACCGGTTTGGCCGACTTGTGGTCAATATATCTAACGTCCCATAGCTTTGCGGTGCAATCGATGGATGCGGTGATGAATAGGTTTGTATTGAATTTATTAAACTCTGTGTGCAATACATTGGAGCCGTGGATCTGAAGACAACTGGCGTTGAGACCAGTTTTGGTGGATTCGCACGAAGGCATCAAATGAATGCATCCTTTACTGTCTCCGGCGACCAATAGTTTACGATCGGAACAGATGTCTAGACATGAAAAGCGACAACTAGTGAACAGATAAGACTGGTTTAGACAGTGATATGAGTGACACTGATATATACCTCGAGTAGAACTCATCGAAAAGGTAGGAATCCTTGAGTGCGATATCTTCGGTGCCGTCGAGACGTTGTTTCATGATTTTGCCAGAAGTGGATGACGTGAAGAACCAATTGGTGTCCAATGTGTCGAACTTAATGTCAGTGATCTGTTGGCCGCGACCACCGCCTCGGCTGCAGAGCCGTACGGTTCGGGTGTTGTGGTCGACGCACGAGACGTCTCGAGGAGCCCTTGGCTACTGGTGCTCTAACGGCAAACCCACGGTAAGTTCGCTACTGTTGTAGAATAACTTGTGCACAACTATCCACACTCACAACCGGTATAACCGGTCTTTTCTCCACGGGAGTTGCATGTCAGCCATATTCCTGTGGCCAACACCTGATCCCTGTCTTAAGTCCAACCATTTCTTCACTATATTTCGCGAACTATTCATTCAAAAAGTTTCAAACTTTTTACAATCAAAACAATACTATATTTTGCGTACATTTCATATATAAAAGGCCTTCAAATGCGATTGTATTGACACTTATAGTCAGCGCTATGTCTGCCATACATAACATGTGCCGCACTTTTGTGACCATTCAATATCCAGCGGTTGTTGTTGTCTGTCATGTGTTGACAACAATTTGTTTTGTTTTTTGTGTGTATTTTCAAAACATTTGATGCAAAGACAACCACTGATCGCATCCCAAGACATCGCTGACACCCCTTATCTGTCCTCCAAGTCGTTCATCGAAATCACAGACAATATAATCGTTGAGCCGACCGACGATTTGGACCAAAAGGATCTGATTGGCTGCCACTCCTCGGGAACCGATGACCACGAGATTGCCGTTTGGGTGCCATTCAAGCGATGACAACATCTTATTGAACACGTGTTGATAGGTGTGAGTGTTGGCCATATTGGCCAGAAAAGAGGTGCCCTCAACAATGTCATCCATATTCCTGTGGCCAACACCTGATCCCTGTCTTAAGTCCAACCATTTCTTCACTATATTTGGCGAACTATTCATTCAAAAAGTTTCAAAGTTTTTACAATCAAAACAATACTATATTTTGCATACATTTCATATATAAAAGGCCTTCAAATACGACTGTATTGACACTTATAGCCAGCGCTATGTCTACCATACATAACATGTGCCGCACTTTTGTGACCATTCAATAGCCAGCAGTTGTTGTTGTCTGTCATGTGTTGACAACAATTTGTTTTGTTTTTTTGTGTGTATTTTCAAAACATTTGATGCAAAGACAGCCACTGATCGCATCCCAAGACATCGCTGACACCCCTTATCTGTCCTCCAAGTCGTTCATCGAAATCACAGACAATATAATCGTTGAGCCGACCGACGATTTGGACCAAAAGGATCTGATTGGCTGCCACCACTGATCGCATCCCAAGACATCGCTGACACCCCTTATCTGTCCTCCAAGTCGTTCATCGAAATCACAGACAATATAATCGTTGAGCCGACCGACGATTTGGACCAAAAGGATCTGATTGGCTGCCAATTGGGATGTGATTGTGTTGAAGACAATCGGCGGCCAAAGAGTTGGTGTGAATGCAGTCATAATAGATGTGGTGTTGACTATAATTACGATACAAACGGTTCACTCATTGATTGCTTGAAACCCATCCACGAGTGCGGAGACAACTGCTTCTGCGGTCGCAATCCACTGCTGAAGACTCGATGCGGTAATCGTTGGACACAGAGAGGGACCAAATGTGTGACACAACTCTTCGCGGATCCCCTGAAAGGCTATTCCGTTCGTACCGTAAATGATGTGAAATTCGGTCAATTCGTTGTCGAATATTGCGGTGAAGTTATCGACACATTTGAGGCCAAAAAGAGGTTCCGTTTATACGCCGAAGACTGCGATCAACACAACTATATTCTCGTATTTCGTGAACACTTTGGCAGCGAATCCACGTTTGAGATCATAATCGACGCCAAGTATTACGGAAACGGCGCCCGATTTGTGAACCATAGCTGCGAACCCAATCTCATAGCACTTCCGGTGCGAAGCGATTCGTTGCGCCCAAGGATTTGCTTATTCGCCGCCAAAGACATTGTCGCCGGCACTGAGTTGTCCTATAATTACGGCTCCAGCGATAGCCCACTTAGCGATAAGATCTGTTATTGCGGTTCAGATTATTGCAGGGGTTTTATGCCATTAGATATCATTCATTGATTGTATTAAAAAAAAGTTGATTTGAATCCAACGAAAAGAATGGCCACAAATGCCAAAGAAGACGTGGACGACGAGCTATTATCTCAGGCGACGTCTCAGGATCTGAACGAAAGCCAGTCGTCGGACAAGAAGAAGCGGATCTTCTCGAAGGAACTGCGGTGTATGATGTATGGCTTCGGCGACGATCACAACCCATACACAGAGACTGTCGACATGTTTGAGGATCTGGTCATTCAGTTCATCACAGATATAGCGCTGCGAGCGATGGAAATGGGGAGACCCGGAAGGGTCGCCGTCGAGGATATCATGCATTTGGTCCAAAGGGATGGCCGCAAGTTCTCCAGAGTTAAGGATTTACTCACTATGAATGAAGAGCTTAAGAAAGCCAGGAAAGCGTTCGATGAGGTGAAGTACGTCCAGTCGGCCTAACATCACACTCAACACATCCGCACACATCCCGGTCCTTATCACTCAATCACTTGCCATCACTTAATACTCTCTCTATATTTATTGCATTTATGTCTCACTATTCGTATCATTAGATAAATTGTGGTTTTTGTTTGTCTTAAAGACTGAAATACGTATTCTTGTGGTAAAACACATGCATTGATCATTCATTTGTGTTTAAAAACAATATTTATTGCATTTATTGTAATCTTAAAGTGTATTCAATTCTTTAATTGCAATTAAAATTACTTGTAATCGTATTTAAAACTAATTAAAAGTTATAAGGTTAGCTAACTTAGCAAAACCAAATTTGTATTAAAAACACACTTATGTACTGGAAAGTTAGATAATCTGAAGTATCTCATATACTGCCGATAACCCCCCGTTTATTTACTGTGTATTAATGTCCGTCTTCAATGGTTGGGCATTAACCCGGGGTCAGTGCTTACGGCTTATCGTAACGTTGTTTACGGATGACTGCAATCATAATAAACAGTGAATTGTGTATTGAAAAAAGGGGCAGATTTTGGGCACAAATTATAACAATATTTAATCCCATTTAAGACAACAATCAATCGGTGGAAGCGATGGAAGACTACGAGCGGATCCTTTTAATCAAATCCGATGTCTTCATCTTCAAGATTCCGCCCAAGACTACCAATAGAGCCCATCGGTTGGTCCACACCATCGCCACCGCTGTTGAAATTGATGCCAATATGTGTAACCATTTGTGTTGTTTGTGTCCTCCAGAGCCGCCGACTGGAAACTGGACGCTCCCGACTGGACGGGAAGACTCAGACTTGTGGCCAAAGGCAAGGAATGCATTCTCAAACTGGAGGACAAGATGACGGGTCAGCTCTTTGGCAAATGTCCGGTCGATAAATATCCGGGAATAGCTCTCGAATCGGTGTCCGACTCGAGCCGTTATTTTGTGATTCGTCTTCAGGACGACAACGGGAGGAACGCCTTCATTGGCATCGGTTTCA
>CAJPIZ010004509.1:0-10176 GCA_905368565.1 Medioppia subpectinata
TATATTATACAATACAGTAAATGTTTAGTACATGTATGTTATAATGACCTACAGGTGCGACGATCTCATGATTTTGAGCCCTATTTGGCATTTAATATAATAGTTAGACCACAAGAACCATACGAAGTAATCAAAACATTATACCGACTAATGTATAGTAACTGCTATTCTTTGGGTCAATAGTTATATGAAAGCCGCGATTATTTACACGACTCTACAAAACAAATGAAACCTTATGTTGAGTTCTCAGAGTTATATAAATGTAATTAATATATAATATGAATGAATGTTTGACAAAATAAAACAGTTTATATAACTTATATAACTTTATATACAAAGAAGGTATTAGTCGAGGAATGACTTAACAATAATTACAACAAATTTAATTTAATTTAATTAGAAATATCAATCATTTTATTTTACACCAAAGAATATTTTATATTCTATTGATATTAACAGCAATTAATTTAACAAAATATTTACTTATAATACAACAATTAACTTGTCAACAATTAAATGATTACAAACTTTTATATCTATAAACGATATTTAAAAGTAAATGTATTTTTATATACATTACAAGCATTTGTTAGTGAAATATTTGCAATTCAGTAAAATTAAATGTATATTAAATCTAATTAATGTGATTTGTTTTATCTCTCGCATAGGGATTGCCCTAAAATGAGCTATATAAACAAACTTATCAAACGACCATGAACATTTTACTATCAATTCATTCAACATACATGTGTTAAGCGTTAAAATAGTATAGGAGTCTGTGTTAAGTATAGTTATGCCCTTTTGGCACATGATTTGCATAAACAAAAAGTGCTAAACATTGGCATTAATTCTCAATTCAATACTAAATCCAATGTTTGTTTCATTAAAACATATCTTATTTACCGATTAATTGTTACTAAAATTATTTTTAATTTATATATTATTTGTTAAGTTTTTGTACCAATAATTAAGCCATTGTTTTATGCAATCAATTGAAGTCTATTTATAAATATAGAAATTAATTGAGAATTGAATCGAAAAAATCAAAATAATTGACAAAATGTTTCATTTAATGACAAAAAACAGGACTTTTCGCCAAAATATAGGAATATTTTCCGTAAATTTGATTAATATTTTGAATTGAATTGAAAACTAATTGTTATATTTGTATCCAATTTACAGAAAAATGTGCAAATATTGTCGACTAAACGGCTGGAGATTTGCGGACCAAATGCCAGACATTTTGGCAAACAATCCATTTATTTCGCCGATAAGTTGGACTCAAATGAATCGGTGATTAAGTCTTGCATTTCAGACAATTGGTTAAGCGATTGGTTGCGAAACCAATCAGTGATTGTCTTTTGAATTGTTATCTAATCTGTGGTTAAATTTTATGCAGAAATTTAGCAAAATATTGTAGCGTTTGTCTCCTCTCTAGCGCACAGCACACTAATTCTGCACAGCTGTTTACCCATAGTTTTCACAACGGTAAGTAAGTCTGTAACTAAGGTGCCGAGAAGTGCACGTTTACCGGCTGCTCAGGAATTGTGTTGGAAGCGCCGCCTCTAAAGACAGTTACCTCAACGTCGACGCCATTCTGGATGTGATCGATAGGAGTGGCGCACAGGCCGTACACCCGGGCTATGGATTCCTATCGGAAAACACAGATTTTGCCAAAAAATTGAATGATATTGGAGTCGAATTTGTTGGACCCAACTCTTCGGCGATCCACGCGATGGGCGATAAAATCGAGAGTAAGATAATCGCCAAAAAGGCCGGCGTTCACACCATTCCCGGCTTCGACGGTGTCATCAAAAACGCTGACGATTGCGTGCGTTTGGCACAAGAAATTGGTTATCCGGTGATGATTAAGGCGTCGGCCGGTGGCGGAGGGAAAGGGATGCGAATCGCGTGGAACGATAGGGACGCTGTGGAGGGCTTCCGGTTCTCGTCGTTGGAGGCGTCGTCCAGTTTTGGTGACGACCGGCTTCTCGTCGAGAAGTTCATCGAAAACCCCCGACATATCGAAATCCAAGTCCTCTGCGATAAGCATAAGAACGCCTTATATTTGAACGAAAGGGAGTGCTCTATACAGAGGCGGAACCAGAAGGTGATAGAGGAGGCGCCCAGTGTTTTCGTTGATCCCGAACTGCGCCGAAAAATGGGCGAACAGGCGGTGGCGTTGGCTCGGAACGTGGGCTACGACTCCGCGGGAACCGTCGAGTTTCTGGTCGACGCCAAGAAAAACTTTTATTTCTTGGAAATGAATACTCGACTACAAGTGGAACATCCGATCACTGAATACATCACTGGTATAGATCTCGTCCATCAGATGATTCGTGTGGCGAAAGGCCATAAACTGAAGCTCAAACAGAGCGACGTTCAGCTAAAGGGCTGGTCAGTTGAGTCCCGTATTTACGCCGAAGACCCGTATAAGAGCTTTGGTTTGCCGTCAGTGGGAAGACTCACGAAATACAAAGAACCGCTTCATATCGAAAACGTGAGGTGCGATAGCGGTGTGAAAGAGGGCTCAGAAATCAGTATATATTACGATCCGCTTATCTGTAAATTGGTTTCGTATGGAAGCGATCGAAACTCAGCGCTGAAAACCATGACAAAGGCTTTGGACGCGTATGTGATCCGAGGTCTCACTCATAACATTCCACTTCTTAGAGATATCATGACTGAAGAGAAGTTTGTTTCGGGAGATATCAGCACAAAGTATTTACAGGAGACATATCCCGAAGGCTTTAAAGGCAAATCATTGACACCGCAAAAGAGTCGGTTTGTGTCTGCGATGGCGGCCGCCATCTTCGTAAAGGACAGCGTTAGAGCCAAGAATTATCTCAACTTTGTATCCACTGATGTGTCGCTTCAAAACCCCACTCTTGAGTTTGAGTTAATGGTAGACATCGGAAACGGAGAAATGGTTTTACCACTGAATCTCAACATTGAAGATAACGTGTATTCAGTCGATGTTAATGACCACCGCATTGATCTGAACAGTGATTTCTCATACCGAAGTAGACGAGAGCTTAAATCGTAATTATTACTAAACGTAAATTAAGTTAACTATAGTTAACTACCGTGGCCTTCTTACGCTAATGTTATGCTCCCTTGTTAACATACAGATAACTTTAACGAATCAATTTGTATTATATATTAATTGTGATTTATATATTGGTTTTAGTATAACATTCATGTAATGCCCGAAAAAGTGGCCAAATATTACGAATTGATTCCAAATAAACCGAAACCAGATGTGAGCAAAACATTAAGGTCTCCAATGCCTGGATTAGTCAAATCTGTGTCCTGTTCTGTAGGAGATTTGGTATGCATTTTATTGACATCATTTATAATTACATATAATGACTGTTAGTTATTGAAATAATTATTGATTAATTAATTTTTATTAAAAGGTTTCTGAGGGACAAGAGGTTTGTGTAATTGAAGCCTACTTTTACGTTTTGTCGGATTGTCACTCATGAAGCCCTTTTTAATTTCGGTAATTGACATTCAGACCTCTGTGACAGCTACTGCTCGTCTAGGAGTAAGTTGATCTTATTTCACAAACAGCGTTTACCACTGCCAATCAACAGTCAAGCAATCAATGAAATATATTTTTGGTTCAAATGTGTCATTAATTAATGTCAAGTTTTATGAATTGTGTTTCTCATTGGCGTCTAATTTTATGCTGTTTTTAACTAAATATTATTATAATTATATATATTATGATTCAAATTCTAGATACATATTAAATTTCAATGTAATTCAAAACCAAGATCTTTACTAAATAGTGTTGAGTAATCAACGATTAAAACAATATTTTCATATTTAGTATGTATTAGCCTTTTATATACAAGATTGTTTAAAATGAGATTTTGTTACGAAAAATAAACATTTGTTTTTAAGATTATAATGTAATTTTGTTGTTAAATATTTAGACAAATATGATTAACATTTTTGCTGATCCCTCACTAAATCATCCTTTCATTGACTCAAAAAATAACTATAAAAACGGGAAACAAAACAATTAGTTTAAAGTTTTATGCATTTAGTGAATGTCTTGTGAGCTGTTCTTTATATCGATCTCTAACCCAACGTCTAAACACAACACACATGACGGCAACTGCTCAGTGGTATCATTGGTATCAGTGCTCTCACTGCAAACAAAAGACATTTTTTGGCACAAAACTCGATAGTCAGCTGAGCAGAGAGTGATCCACTGATACCAGCGCTCAAATCACATCCAACTCCTGTGTTTCTATGCGCTCTTTTTAGCTCAAAAATGATCACTCCTTTGATACTAACCTTGGATTCATACGAACTTTTCATTACTTACATATTATATCATAAATATCTGTGAATATTCTGAGTAACATCTTTTATTTACTTTAATTTTCATGAATCGCTTTCATATATAACTAAAATACATATTCTGTTATTCTGTTCGCGAATTCTTATTTAAACGAAACCCTCAATGAAATATTCAATTCATCTGACATTTCAATCCTAAGCTATAAGTATTGATTACTCTGTTTTCAAAATAATTTTTAAAAAAATATTTAATGGAATTTTTAATACCATTGTTATCGACAAATATCATACAATTTTTCCAATTGTTTTCTATGATATATTTAAGTGAGTGTCAAATACTCATTAATTCGTTGTGTATTTATAATAAGTGATACAATAGTGTCAGTAATTCATATTATGGGCTAAATTGCTGACTAATTATTCGCTATTTGTTATTATAATTATAATATAGTGTAAGTGTTTTGGAAGGAAACGTGAATTGGGGGGAGATTTCCATACATTCGTTACAGTATTGGTATTCACTCTTTACTTATCGTAAGTGAAATACAAATTAATTTATTTCTAATTAAGGCACGACTTTATGCCACCAAACATCGATAAACTCCACATTTAATCTATAGTTTTAATTAAATAAAACCAATTTTTAGTAATTACTTAGTTTTTTAATTAAAGTATTATAGTATTACTATTTTCTATAAATTTTTTATTGCAGTATTATTTCCATGTCATCAATAATTTATGCAGTATTTAAACATTGAATGAATTGAAAATACATTTAAATAATTGAATAGTTGTGTAGAGAAAATGCGAAAACAAAGTCATATACTCCATAGTATTGTAAAAATATAGTATATTTAAAAAATCAATTAATTATTTAAATGTTATTTTTCTGTATTAGTGTAAAACCAATCAATTTGGTTGCCGGGGATTAAATGGTCTTTCGTATAAAATATAAATAGCAAAAACAAGATTATGATAATTAGGGTTCACTACTGGAGCTGTTATTTAATAAAAAGATAATTTGATTCAAAAAAGTATTCCTGAATTTGGGATATAATGTGCCTTCGCTTCTGGTCTCAAACCAATTGCAGTCAAGAATATATTAAATTTGATTTCAAGTTTGGGATACCATTTATTGTGTATCAAATTGATACGATTTTATTGTGAGTATATATTCTTTAATACTTTAACCATATTTACATTAAATGACATTTTATTTAAATGTGTATTTGTTATTCAATCCCGTATTAAAGGTTTTATTGCATTTAAAAGCAATTTATCATTTTCTCGACGTTTAATCCATTAATGGTAAACAATTGGACAGATATTCTGCTCCAATATGTCTGGAATTAAAGTGCATTCAAGCCGTGAACCGAAATGTCCGGACGGGGGCTGGGGTTGGGTCGTTGTGTTCGCCAGTTTCATGATTCACGTGATCGCCGACGGCATTACCTATGCTTTTGGTATCTTTTATTATGAGATTTATAAATATTACGGAACCAGTAATGCAATGACTTCTTGGGTCG
Organism: Medioppia subpectinata; assembly: GCA_905368565.1. Classification (NCBI taxonomy): domain Eukaryota; kingdom Metazoa; phylum Arthropoda; class Arachnida; order Sarcoptiformes; family Oppiidae; genus Medioppia; species Medioppia subpectinata. The sequence continues at coordinate 5,844 of CAJPIZ010004509.1, forward strand.
TATCCATTATGACCGGAACCACTTATTGTGTCGGAAAGTATTGTTTATAACTCATTTATCATGTATTAAATGTGAACATGTTAATTGATGTGCTTAATTGCGATAATCAGGTCCAATAGCGAGCGCATTGACCAATAAGTACGGGTGTCGTGCCATTACAATAGTGGGCGCGATATTAGCGAGCATTGGATTCGTGACGAGTCTAATAGCGCCGAATGTGATTACATTGTACTTTACGATTGGCATTTGCACTGGTTTTGGCTTCGGCTTAATGTATGTTATATTTCTATTATGCAATTTATCATAGATTATAAACTAATATATCTATTCCGCTCTCTAAACAGGTATTTGCCGGCAATTGTCAGGTAAACTAAAGTCAATTGAAGACAAAATGTTTTGCATCGAAACAAATATTTCTTTCTTAGTGTGAGCTGTTATTTCGAGAAGAGGAGAGCCTTTGCCACTGGAATTGCTGTCTGCGGATCAGGTGCTCTAATATTGTCAATTATGTAAATATTAATTTATATTTAATATTTTATTTCTTTAAAATCCAAGGCATCGGTAGTGCAGTTCTGGCGCCACTGATTGAGTGGTTGGTCGGACTCTTCGGTTGGAAGGGAGCGATGCTTATCGTCGCCGGACTTACGTTAAACTGTTGTGTATTTGGAGCGCTATTTCGGCCACTCGTTGAGACCTACGAAGACTGTGATGAAAATGAAAAGGAAAAAGAAGTGACAAAACCGCTGAAAGAAGTGGTCACTCACTCTCTGTCCACATCTGAAACGTTTAAATTGAAGCCAAGATTAGAAATAAACGTAACGACTTCTATAGACGAAGAGGACGAAGATTTTGACAAATTCTGTGAGAAAGAGAATAACTTGAAGAATGGATGCATTAGTTTAGCCAATAATCTGAACGAAGCGGTCGATGAGATGAGACGTCCGGCCAGACATTCATTTTCGGTAAACAAAGTGAATGAAAGCCAAACAACCGATAATCTAAGCGAAAGTGTTATGCAAAACGCCACGAGTTTGAGTTCGGTTCAGGTCTACAACACATGCGATCTCCAGAATACTAAAGAGTCCGGAGAGTGTCCGGAGAGGCGGCGGTCGTGTTCGCTCTCTCCCGGCATTTTGTACCGAAAGGACATTTTCTACAGCGGAAGTCTACTAAACATTCCGCACTACAGGTCTAACCCAGACCTCATCCAAACGTCCAAAAAGTCGGCCCAAAACGAGTGCTTTCTTTTCCGTTGTTTTCACTGTTCGCGAGAAATGATTGACACGTTTAACGAAATGCTTGACTTCACAATTCTCAAGAATCCTATCTTCTTATTGTTCGCCGTCTCTAACTTTCTCACATCCATTGGATTCTTTGTCCCACATATTTATATTAAGGTTTCATTCAGAGCTGTCAAACAATTCATGTAAACTAACGCTAACCACGTTTAGGATCGGGTATTACTCTTGGGTATAGCCAATGGCCAAGAGTCTGGATTCTTCATAGCGGTGATCGGCATTGCGAGTACAATCGGTCGACTAGTGTTTGGCTATCTCTCTGACCACTCGTTTGTGAACCGGTTGTGGCTCTACAGCGCAAGTTTGACCGTCTGTGGGATCGCAACAATGTTTAGCTCATTAGCGATAACACACTCTTTAATGACAATCTATTGTATTGTTTTTGGCATTTCTTGCGGTACTTAATATTTGATGAAAATACTGTTTATAACATAACGTGGTTTTAATGAATTGTAAATAATGTATAAAATAGGGACGTATGTGAGCTTAACGTCAGTAATTTTGGTCGATTTATTGGGTATCGAGAAATTGACGAATGCTTTTGGGATTCTTCTGCTGTTTCAAGGCGTCGCCTCTTTCATCGGACCCCCAATTATCGGTATTTACAGTATTATTAAAATATTATTAAAATATAATTTTGTTACTAAAATGCACTCATCATATCTGAAGGATGGCTGTTCGACATGTCGGGATCATATGATCCGGGATTTTATTTGGCAGGTCTGTAAACATTATAATTCTAATATAAATATAGCAAACTATTTGTTAGCAAATGTTTAACTCATTCATCATTTTAATCATAAAAAACATTAGTTTACCCTTAAGTTTGTTTTTCTTCTCAAACTCTATTGTTATTTAACGTATTATTTTAAGCCTCAATGAAAACTCTTGAACCCTTCTGTATATTCATTATGTCTTAAAATAGTTCTCACTTTAAATGAAATCAGAACTTCAGATGCGATGACTTTTGTTATTTTTTATACATTTTTATTATTTTTTATTAAACATAAAACTTAAAAGACTTTTAGTCTAAACATAAAATTGTTTTTGAGACGAAATATACATGAAATTTAAATTAATAATTTTATCCCAAGTTTTTGTTGGCAAGTCTTTAAATTAAATACATTTATTATATTTATAACTTCTTTTAAATAAACTAATATTTTAGAATTAAAAAAATTAATAGCGTTTAGTAAATAAGTGTAATTTTTATTTATTAACTTATTTACTCATTTTAATGCCACGATTAACGTAAACTTTATTAAAAACAATTTCAAGTGTATTTTAAAATATAAAATTTAGTAAATAAGTAATGCATGGCTTATTATAAGTGATATTATTTACAATAAAAAATCTATTTTTTGAATGAAAAGTGATTAGTAAACGAATTACAGCTAATTTTGAGCCAATTTTAAACCAGACTTTACAACAATTATGTGTTTGTGGTTTGTTTGGCAAATGTACTTTTATATGCATTGATTGATTGCCAAAACATAGTAACTTATAAAACATTAATAGTATCAAAAACATTATCAAATAATTATTTTTGAAAACATCAGTCAAACAAATTAAAACCAATTAAGTCTCAAAAATTATTTTGAAATTTTAAAATTAAATCTAATTCAATATCACGTCTAAGACTAAAATAAACCTTTAAGATTAAGAATACGTCAGACAATTGAGAATATAATACGTTAAATAATAAGCAATAAAATTTAATATATTTAATATAAAAGTTAAACATTAAATATGATGTTTAACTAATCAATCTAAACAACATCAATCTTTTAAAGACAATTACTTTATAAATTTAATACTTAATGAATTGATTAACAATTTGTTTAATTATGACTCCATAGGTTGTATGATAGCGATGAGCGGAATAATGCTATACTTTATAGCGTTTGCAAAATACTTCAAGTCTTTGAAGAAAAACTTTTCACTTTAATAATTAAATTTAAAAAAATATAATAATATATTTAGTATTAAAACACAATTTCAGCAAAAGATACTATTTATACGAAATGTTAAGCAACTATAATATATGGACATAATTCAGACCCTTTTGTAAACTCATGCAAAGCTAGAAAAAAATATAATAATATATTTAGTATTAAAACACAATTTCAGCAAAAGATACTATTTATACGAAATGTTAAGCAACTATAATATATGGACATAATTCAGACCCTTTTGTAAACTCATGCAAAGCTAGAAAAGATGGAAATATTATAAAATATCAGTTTTGTTTATTATTTAAAATATTGTTAAAATAGTTATAAGAATTATACGAAGAAATTGTAAATATTTTCAGCAAAAACAACAGATTTCTTATAGAGAAATGAAAGGAATGCCTTATTTACTCCAAACGTTTATAACAAATATTAAACAAAAACACATTATAATGTAAATTGTATAGTAATTGTTAGAAATTGTTATACAGTTTCCCTGTTTATACTCTACACGTTGTAGTGTTTAACAGATAACTTAAAAATGTAAACTCCAAAAAAACAAATTGAATCAAGATTTATTTTAATGTTTTCAGATATTAATATTGATATATATTATATATAATTTGTTTATAACTTTATCATTGTTTCCAATTTACATTTATTATATGTTATGATAATTAATTAATTAATTAGAATTTAATTATATATATGTTTAATGTAAAAATTATTATAAGGAATAAATTCCTAAATTAAAATATTGATGACATAAAGTGAAATCATGTTATAATCAATTTGCGAAAAAGAAATTTTTAATTTAATCAAGAGTTGTCTCATTATTACAATACAATTGATATTATTTTAATTTAATTACAATAGAGATATTAGGTTAAAGTTATTAGGCCTTTTTCGTGCATTATGAATACACATCTAGGTATACAAATAAGAAAAATTTTCTTATTTTAAATTACCACAAGATTACAATTAAATACTCATAAGAATAGACCAGTAAATCAAACAATACAAACAAAAAGTCAGTGGAAAGACTATTCTTGAGATTTTGTCAATGAGTTTAGACCAGACAAT
>CAJPIZ010004510.1:0-10174 GCA_905368565.1 Medioppia subpectinata
ACAAGTATTTATTAATACATTTAACACATATAAGAGTACAGAGAGATATTGGGGAATATGGCGATTGCCATAGAGTTAACGTTAGGTAATGTTACATTAAGTTTTACGTTACATTTTAGGCATTTCTGTGTATAATCAGTAATTAGCAATATTTAGTAATTAGATATCTGTAATAGTAATTAGCATTGATTTTGCATATAATAATGGTTTTAATATACGGCATAACATTGCATAACATTAATCATTAGAAGCGCTAATATTATCAATAATAATAATCATAAGAATAACATATAAATCATAGCAAATATTATGTTTGCATCAAATTAAAATCAAACAATAAACTTTATTGATTTTCAGACATAAAACTAATTACACTGTGTCCGCAAAATATGTTGGGGCAAATGATCTTATAAACATTTTACCATGTGTGTCCTTATACAGTTATTTTAGAAACGATATGTTATTTAATTAGTGTTTTCTTTTGAATTTATAAAATTTAATTAATTCTGAGTAATTTATTACATTAAACAATCACATTAATTTTAATTCCAATATTTAAAATATTAATTTTGTTAAATAACTTGTGAATAAAATATTTCTATACAATACATGACTAAAAAAAGTGATAGACAATAAAAGCAAACATTGAATTATTTTCTGAATTGACTTAAATTTAATGCATTTTCATTGTAATTAGATTTGAATTATTTTGTAAAATTTTTCTATAGAACTCATGCTTATAGTGTTCTATAACTAACTTATGTGACATAATACAGTGACATAATGTAGTAGGATTGAAATTTGTCAATACAGTGCAACCTCTCTTGTAGAAATTCCGTTGGAGAGATCACTTCCTATTAAGAAACGGATTCTGGATTTCCCATACCTATAATCTAACCTCCTTTTAGAAAACTTCACTTTGGCTATGCATGAAATAATTTTTGAAAATTTGTGAATAAAATATTTCTATGAAATATGTGAATAAAGAGAGTAAAGCTCCACAAAAGCACACTTTAAATAAAATTTGCATTTGATTTAAATTCAATGCATTTTTGTAGTTATTACCGCTATTTATATTGAGATTAGTACTATTTCCTGAAATCTTCCCATAGAAATCTAATTTCCAGTGGTCTATAAATCCGGCGCTAATTATCCATAAAATACTTGAAAATAATTAAATAAAATTAATATTTTAATTTAGTTGTCATATTTCAAAACTCATACGTTTTAGTAAATTTGTCAATATATTTAAAGTTTTTGTTGAATGCAATTCCCATTAAAATAGTATAAAAATTTGAATCCCGATCAATGGGTGGCACGAAGTAGAGTGACCGACGTTTCAAACTTTCCACTTCAATAATACTCCGGTCTTCGATATAAGCGAATTCTTTGGGAAATCTATCCAATAAAGCAAATGCCTGTTCTGTAGTATAAATAAATTCAATTAAATTCGTATCTTTTTCGTAAAGGTTGCGAAATTCCTGTTAAATTTAAAAATAAATATATAAGTGATTCAAATAAAATGATTGCAATTAAAGTAATTACGTTAATTTCCATTAATGATTTTACATTGCCTGAATGTTTATTAGATACAATTTTAAATTGAGCAGAGTAAAACTTTGCCAAAGTATCAATATTTAATGTTTCTGTAGGCGTAGACATACGTGAGTAGAGTTCCCCTCCGTAACAAACTCTCAGTACAATTGCCGACAAAAGCCATACAATAATAAGCAGTCTTACGGATAAATCCGATTTCATTTCTCGTATTGTTTGCGAGAGTAGTATTGCTATAAAATCATAGCTTATAATCAAATGTTTAGATCTTCTATAATCGATTGCAGTGTTAATTAAATACAATCCAATCAATGATAGCAACAATAATAGCCAAATACTGGTGGAAAAAGGTTTGGTTATAACGGCGTTGTATCGGTCGGTAGTGTTATCTTTTAGTGTTGCAAATGTAAGGGTTTCTATGAAATGTGGGTAACTAAACGGTACGGCTTGCCATCGATCGGGGTATATTGTCAGGTCACCGATTCCCATATCCGCTTTCTACGTTAAAATTTAAAATAAATGTGTATTTTATAATCATATGCAATTTTAATGAGATATACAGTATTTATCGTATTTATTGCATAATGTATTTAGCCGATATGTCTATTATCTGTAATAACTGAATTGTAATTAAAAATATAATCAGTTATTACCTGATGATAGACTTCTCCCACCACTCCATTCCATGTATTGTTTGCGAATCTATTTCCGTATTTATTATTGCAGTCAATCAAACGGTACGTAAAATTGAAACATTGACTTAATGTCTGCAATAACTGTCCGTCGATGCCATCAATGGCTTGTGTTTTATCATTCATATAACGCTTAACGCCTGACATAAATGGCGGCACCTTTTTAAACAAAATAAGATTATTATTAATTAAAATGTTATTTAAATTGTATTAATTAGTTGTATAATTACCTCATTTGTAGCCACTGTTAGTTGTTTTATATATTTCATGTTTATTTTGAAAAATGATTTAAACAAATAAATATTAATGGGTAACTACAGTTCTATATTTAATTATAAGTTACCTGCAATAATAATAAAATGATGTACGATGAAAGTACATTTTAATCAATACGTGTAATAATTGAGAAATTTTATATAATAGACAATTTTTTCATTGATAATAATGTTACTTAATTATACAGCAATAATAATATATCCACATTTAGTTTTCATATTTAATTAAATATCCAAATGATTTTTAGTTAATTATTTATGATTTTTCAAAAGCCGACACTGTTTATTATCTAGATAATGATGGTTATTTATTCTATAATAATTATCCGTTGGTTTTATATAAAACAACTTAACCGTTTAAATGAAATATTATTTTTATAAAGAAATATAACATCGATTCTCTTATAGGCTGTATATTTTCCATACCATAGTTTATTTATTAATTTTTAATAAATACAATAGTTATTTTAGTTTAATATATAACATTAAATGTTACATTATAAAAGTTGTATATTTTATATTATAGAAGTTGACAGCATAGATATTTGACGAGATATAAGTTTTACAGCAGCTTAAAATATTTTGTACACTATTTAATATTAGCATAATTGAATACTAAGTTCCTATTTGGTCGTCTACGAGATAATGGATACAATGCAATGTTTTGTGTAGATTGACCATGTAATTTTGGTAGTAATAATTCAATAATTTGAATAACAATACTAAAACTATAAATAGCTATTAATGCTATGAATAGACTTAACAAATGATTTAATTCAATGTCTTTGTAATCACTTTCATATGAATTCAAATCAAACAATTCATCGCTTTTGCGAAACCAATCATTCAATTCTTTGGCCACAATTCCCACTGAATAATAATGCGCCAGTCTATTGACATATACGATCATGATTAATGTAGTTGTAATTAAAATATAATAAAATTAATACCTTATGTTAATAGCATTTCTAAATCGTTTAGACAATAACTTTCGGTTTAATGTCAAACATACAAACACTGGCGGTCCGTATCTCTCGTCCATAAACTGGAGTTTAATTTGATTTCTCATTAAATTTTTGAACGGATAGGCGATTGTCAAGTGTTTCAACGGGACTTCGCAGAAAAATATAGCACTTTTACCCTCATATACCTCATTCATGTATATGCCAGACGTGAATAGATCACTCAATGTAACTCTTTTGACCATATCTTTGTTAATAATAGCATTCAATAAATCTTTGTCTATAATGTTATGCATTATATCAAATTCAAATGCTTTAATGAGTTTTAGGTCCGAATCGACCAATTCTTGTAGTGTTTGGATCTGTTTGTTGGGAATCTTTAACTGATATTTAGCTGTGATTTCACTTGACATCAATAGTTCTAAAAATAGTGAACTAAATAACCAAGTTGACAATAAAATCATAACATGGTAATTTATAATTAATGTTTGCGCCAAATTTATATCTGTTGGGTGAGTAAAAATATATGTAAATTATTTCAATTACATTTTAAAGTTACCTTGCATAAATAATGTGGAGAATAACTTGAAACAGATATTTCTAAATGCATTGAAATTAGTTGAAAAATGCTGTTTTAGAAAATGATCACGATATTTCATAATAAATGTGGTGACAATCGCTAACATCACAACAAACATAAGCCAACACTGGATGTCAAACAGTCTAAACAGCCAGTGGTTGATAGAGTGGCCTGTATTTTGCCACCTCATCATCACAACAGTCTCTTCACAATGAAATAGATTTGACATATCATTTGTGGCATGTATTTGATAAGAGTACACGGTTGGCGAACCGGTCATATGAGCTTGCTACAGTTTAGGAATAGATTTAGTTGACATAATTATAAAATTATCTTAGTAACACATTAATGTTTTAAAATAATAATTACATTTTGTTGTACGCGGCCAACAATACCAGTAAAGGTGCCATTAGATGATGGATGGCCCATACCATTAGTCTCTTCATTTAATTCATACGTAAAATTTAATGAACGTGATAAATATTTAATCAGCTCGCACTGTACGCCAACACAATCATGGCCAGTTTTGTTGAAATACATCCAGGGTAGACACCCAGGATCAGCTACAATTTTTAAGTGCATTGTCATGGGTTCACTTAATCTATAGCTGATTTATTTATAATTGATGAAAAAGAAAATTATTTAAACAATTTATAAAAAGTAATATTTCTCAGCTGATCGAATTGTGGCTTTGTCCACATTTCCAAAAACAATGCTTTCAATATTTTGAATAATCACTACAGATATCTAATGGAAATGAAATGAATAAAAGGAAATAAAAGTGTTTAAATAATATTATTATTCGTTAAAATTTTTGATATTTTTTAATATAAATTTTAGGCGTGGTTGACATAAACTTTTAATTAAATTGTACAGAAATATTAATATTGTCATTTGTAGTTTATTAAAGTTAATATTATTTTGTGAAAACATTTTAGTTTACCATCATATTATAAACAAATATCTATTTCATATATAAAGCTTTAGCTTCTAATAAAATTCTTATTAATTAAATCAATAATAATGTTATTTTAATAACAATAATAATGTTTGTTATCTTAAGTAACCGCACCTAAAGTACACCTTTACATGTGTATTAAGAAACTAGTTTTAATTGGTTGATTGCAGTGAAATAATTTGATTAGTTTTGAATAAAATCAATAATTAATTTAGTCCATTTATTTAATTTATTACATTTATGTTGTATTAATTTAAATTGATAAATATTATATTGCGATGAACAAGGCCAAACATACCATACACTAAATTAATTATTGTATAATTTAGTGAACTTTATAAATAATTTTTAATAATTTGTGAATAAAATATTTCTATAAAATAATAAATTAAAGACATTGAAAATTCATAAAACAAAACATTAAATGATTTTTTCAATTGACTTAAATTCAACGAACTTTTGTATTGATTATTATTATTTGCATTAATTCTTGCATAATTCCCAAACTTTTTGAAATAATAGCTATGTTTCCAGTGGTCTATAAGTCCGGCGCTTATTATCCATGAAATCCTGAATTTATAAATTTATACAATTAATTAATTTTCAAATAAAACTAATATTACTTACATTTTATCAAAATGTGTCACAAATACAAATTTTTTGTTGAATCCGATGGCAATTAAAAAATTGCATAGTGTCGTGTCTGTGGAATGTGGGGGCAAATATAAGTTGGCACGTGTTTTGATAATCTTGTATTCGGCAAAATTTCTATTTATAACAAAAACGTATTGTCTGTCCGACGTATTCATTAACTGAAATGCATTGTCTATTAGATCGACAAATACCACAGATTTTATAACATCTTCGCCGCTATTTATTTGCGATCTCTAAAATATAAATAAATAATAAAAGCAAAAAGGTTGAATTTTATTACATTATTTCATAAATAAAAGACAAAGTTCAATGTAAATTGGTAAAATGCCAAAAATTTTATATTAAAATTATTTATTTGTTTTTAATTTGCGAAAATAATTATCATTGTGAGCATAATTAAAATTGATATAAATGATGTACAGTAATTACGCTAATCAATATAAAAAACGTTTATAACTGTTACTAAATTTTTAAATTTTGATATAACTTTTACCCATTATGTCATATTTGGGAAATTCCTTCAGATATCGATTCTACTCATCCATACCTTTCCATTGATATATAATATGATATACTTATTTATAATATACACTATTTGATATTAAAATTTTCTCCGATAAAAGTGGTCACTGCGGACAAACCCGAAGTCGTCTGGCCAAATAAAATATACCACAATACTTCCTACAGAGTGTACTTTCGATTTATAATAATAATTCCCGATTGCACTCTTGGCATTTTTTAAACATTATTATTTGATTGGATTTATTGTTTTTATTTAAACTTACGTATATATCGGGCAAAGGTTGCAATAGGGGTGAACTTTTAACTATAATTATTTTAACGCCCTCTGAAGGGGCTCTTAATAAATCGTCGATCGTTTCGATTGGCTGTGATTTTAAGTGGATAGACATCCGGGCGTAGAGAACACCCCCGTAGCCAACCCTCAGCACAATTGTGCACAAAATCCAACAAATTATTAATAATTTTGTTGTAATTTGTAATATATTTTTACCAATAGATTGACTCAATAGTATGGCTACGAAATGACAATTTGTTAATAAATGTATGTTTTTGTAATAATTAATTGCTATATTAGTTGTGTTTAACACAATCAGTGATAATAATATCAATGACCAGATGTGCCAATCAAACGGTCCAAACAGTAAAGTGTTATGTTGTTTGCTCTCAAATAGCGGTGCTATGAATGTAACGGATGTCATATAATAGGGATAACTATAGGAAATCGCATCCAAACGATTCACAAATTTAATACACTCATGAATCCAATCCCTAAATCCGATTTCTTAATAAAAGTTTAATATTATTTATTAAATTATACAATTTTAATAAAATATAGTATACATTATGGTAAATTTCTCCAATCACACCATCCCATTTATAATTTGTCTGCTTTTTACCCCATTTATAGTTGCAGTCAACCAAACGGTACGTAAAATTGAAACATTGACTTAATGTCCGCAATAACTGTCCGTCGATGCCATCAATGGCTTGTGTTTTATCATTCATATACTGCTTAACGCATACCTAATTGGCCTACTGATAATCAGTTGACAAATTAAAATTCATGTTACAATTAATGTAAATAAAACTAATGAGTATTGGTCGATCAATAATTTTTTAAGTCGCGATTGATTAAAAGTCAAATTTACCAAGGTGAGTCAAAAATTACATTGGACTTCAATACTAAAGAGGACTGTCTCTCAACTTGATGGAGGAGGAGTTGGGCAGCTATGAGTTAATGCCTGACATATACGGCAGTATCTATTAAAGTATTTAATGTAAACAATCAATATTAAATATTGTAATTACGTATACAAATACTTCACCTCATTTGTAGCAACAGAAATAGTTTTACCCATAAAATCATTGTTTCTAATTAGAAATATTAGTGATAAATATAATTTAGTTTGCTTGAGTTTACGATCTATATGTTTAAAGTAATAATTAACAATTGAATAATGTAAGTTATAGTTTGGTTTAATATAAAAAGTTATTTTATAATTTTTTTCAAAATATTTTTAGCTACATTACGAATTTAATTAAATTTATAACTTATAATATTTTATTGCTGATAAAAAATATAATGAAAAGTTTGTATTATAATTATTATATAAATAAAACTTAAATTAATATTTTTAAAAGATACTTCTTTAAAATTATTTTTATTGAATACAAATATTTAAAAATTTTATCATTCCTGTAATTAAATATTGATCAAAATCAAACAATGGGCATTATTGATTTTCAGACATACAACTAATTTTAATTACACTTTGTCCTCGACGTGAGATGGGTTGGGCAAATGATCTTATAAACATTCAATATGACCATGGGTGTCAGTATGCAATTATTTCAGAAACATATTATGTTATTTATTAATTAGTGTTTTCTTTTGAATTTATAAAATTTAATTAATATTGCATAATCTATTATGTCAACAATTACAATTTTGTTAAATAATTTGTGAATAAAATATTTCCATACACTGCATGACTAAAAACTTGGTAGACAATAAAAGAAAACATTGATTTATTTTCTGAATTGATTTAAAAATGTGTTTTCATTATCATTACTTGCAATTTGATTTGAAATATTTTGTAAAATATTAATTTTGCAATTAAAATGTAAAATATTGTAAAACATTTCTGTTGACAGAATGAATGTCTGTTCCACAGTAGTTTAAAATATTTTATACAGTATTTAATATTTAGCATAATTGAATAACAAGTTCCTATTTGGTCGTCTACGAGATAATGTATACAATTTGTAGATAATGCTAATCTATTACTAGGGAGCAATACCCGTTTTATTGACTGTTGTGACAATTGATTTAATTTCGATGCTATTTGTATTAAATTGGAATTACTGTATATTAAACTCTTTTCATAAAAAACTAAACGTATTTTTTCATTATTGCGAAATAAAATTCACAGATATATGTCAATAGAGATAACAATAAACCGTAAATATAGAAATTAAAAATATTTGTCAACTGATTTAAATTCAATTCACTCTTGTATTGATTTTCATTATTTGAATCGAGTTTTAAGTAATTTGTAACATGTTTAATAAATAATATTTCCTTCCAGTAGTCTATAATTCCAGCGTTTATTATCTGTGAAATACTAAAAATTAAATAATTAATATACTAAAATTTTTAAATAAATTAGTAACTTAAAACTATAATTTAGATTATACTTACACTAGAATTCAATTGCTATTAACTTAAGAGAAATTGATTTTTACCGACGGTCAAATCATTTTTGCGTTCAGTCTATTCATTTTTACAGCAGTGAGTGTTGTATGCAATCAATGCGACGTTTCATTCAATTGTTGTCGCAGTGCTTCCAATACAACACTCACTGCTGTAAAATAGAATAGACTGAACGCAAAAATGATTTGACCGTGAGTAAAATTATTTGCTCCTAAGTTAATAGCAATTGAATTCTAGTGTAACTTTAATTCTAGTGTAATCAATAAATTTGAAATCATTGCTGAAAGCAATAGCTAGTAAATCATTAAAAAAAAGATCACACAGCGATCCTATAAACCACATTATTCCTATCAGAATAGTGGTTAAAAAGCTACAGTCCTTATAAAGGGGAGGCACATAATAATGGGGTCAAAGTTTGTCAATATATATCATCATGAAAGTTCTATTCATAATATAGACATATTTGCCGCAAAATCGCTTTAAAAATCAAATGCGTTTTTGTCGGAATCAACCATTTCTATGGATATATCGGTTCCTGAATATAATCTCTAAAATTTAATAAACAAATAATTTTAATTAAATTTTATATAAAATTAATGTAATATAATATTATTTATATAATTTACACTTTTTTCTTTGATAGTTAATAAATAGATTGGCGTATTATTTACAAGGATTTTTATTTCGCCGTTAATTTGTGCCCGAAATAATTCATCTATGGTTTCAATGCGAAGAGGTTTTAATGGCATTGAAATCCCTGCAAACAATACCCCACTATAGCTATATCTTAATACAATTGTCGATAAAAGCCATACAATAATCAGTAATCGTAGTGTAATTTGTAATGAAATCTCACGAATAGATTGCATTAATAGTATTGCTATAAAATCACAATTTATTGTTAATTGTTTATATTTGAAGAAATGTATTGAATTATATATGAAATACAATATATGCATCAAATGGTTGTGTTAATAATGTGTTGTATCGGTCGGTAGTGTTGAATACGGGTGCCGTAAATGTTACACTTTCTATGTTATATGGGAAACCAAATGACACCACGTTTTCCCTTTCAGGAGATATAGTTAACATTCCAATACCAATGTCTGCCCGCTATGCGAAAATTTATATATTTGTATTGAATTTAAATAATTGACTATAATAACAGTAAATATCCAAATACGAAAAAATACGTCTACCGCAGTTTCGACCAACGGTAAGTCATGATGCCGTTTAACAGTAACAGAGCCGGCACAACAGTAAA
>CAJPIZ010004511.1:0-10174 GCA_905368565.1 Medioppia subpectinata
TGTCATTTATAATAGACATTATCGGTGTGGGTAATAATCCTATTGCTTAATAATGGCAAAATCAATGTGTAGTTCAATTCAATGAGGTTAGAATCACATTATATAAAATAAATTATAGTTAAAAATATATGTTGTAATATCTAGTCATTTATAATAAAACAGATATTTATTGCCTAAACTCTTGCCTATTTTTCTACTTTTATATAATATAATAATTATTGTCAATAACAAAATTTTAATTCTTAATTAATTGTTGAGTAATAAATTTTTTGAACACTGGCAATATAATAAATAATAAACATTTAAATTAATTATTATAATGATAAATAATATTGATATATCGAATAATTATTATCTAAAATAATTTTACATTTTAATTATTAAATTATTTATAAATTGTAAATTGTTTAATGTAAGTCAAATTATACACATTACTTTTATTCCATCGATAATTAAATTGTAATAACAAATAAAATATTAACTGAATTTAAACGGAGCATCACTTTTGGTCATTCAATCACTCCATTTCCCATACACTCAATACAAGCCTTAATACATATTATTTTACATAATAACTCATTTAATTAATTTTAAATAATTATTTAAAACATTTATATACAACATGAGTGCCGGTGTCTGAAACTCGGGACCCGATTTGGTGGCTATAATGGTGGAGAGGGACTGACACTCGGCCTCCAAATGCTTTATTAGCTAAAACTGTGCGTCGAGTGCCGTCTGAATACCATAAGTGATTATGTCATTGACTGATATTGAAAGCCCGCCGGAGCCGTCGGTGCAACAAAAATTATTACGCTATGACCTCGATTACGTTATATCCGGGATACTCGCAATTGTCAGTATTTAAATAACTATCCTTAAAATGTATGTAACTTTTTGTAAATATGTAATCATTATCACAGAAATAACACTAACATCTGTTTTACGAGAAACTGAATGAAACGAAACATTTAAATAAAAGTGCAATGTTCTATTTTTATGTTTCTCCATTTCAGTGATAATCTAATAAAGTTTTTAAAACTTTTTTTTAAAATTCACATGTTTATAAGTTATTAATTATAACACTTGTTTATTATTTGATCTTGAATATATAAAGTATATATACAGTATATATACCCCTTTACATATACAGTACACATAAAATTATAAATACAGCACTACTAATAGCTTTATAAACACTAACATTAATACTGTTTTTAAATTTTTAATAGTAATTTAAAATTAAATTTAATATAGATATACTAATTGTGTAAATTATAATCTTACAATCAATAGTGGTTTTACTAAAATGACTAGTAAATCATGGCCCAAACCTAAATACCCGGTGCCGTCAGATGTAAAGTCAATATTTCCCTACAAATGTCATCCATTAGACGGAGTGGAGCCGATGTACAGCGCGACCCAAAAATGGTTGTTTGAGTGCAGTCTATTCACACCCACACAATACAAGCGCGTTGGAACGTCCGGTGCGTTTGCCTCCTATTTTTACCCCGATTGCCCGGACCCGCACCGGTACGACAACCTGTACCGACAGATGATCATGTTCTTCATCATTGACGACCACTGCGAGACCACAGCAGGCGATGTCGGTCTCAACACTGCCGAAGCGGAGACTATTATCGGCCAAATGCATGAAGTTTGCAACAAATTACTGGGTGACCGATACGTGTCGGCCCGCGACTGGAAGCCATACATGTTGTCCGCGTACGCCCTCTACGAGGATATTCTTGTCGACTACAATGACGTCCAAAAGCGCCGATACGTTCACCTGTGGAGAGAGTGGACGGATAGTATGATAGATCAATGCCGTAATATAACCGATGCTAAACAATATAAAAGTGTTGACGAATTCTACCAGGTTAGTGTTCAAATATTACTGTAAAATTGATCAGTTTCTACATAACAAATATATAAACTCTCATAAATTAACATTAACAATTGTCACCCAGGCGACTATTCTTGGTCATTTACTGTAGACTGTATTAAAATTATAATTTATAAAAAGCTTACTTTTAATGTATTTTATTTCAATTTATTTTATTAAAATGGACAAAGTGTCGACATTTTACTGTCAATTTTATGCAAATTCTGTTTGGTCAATAATTACACACTTTATATATTTTACATTGAATATACTAACGTGGGGGCCAATTGAACATGCTCAATTTAGTTGCAATGTAATCCTACAATAATTTAGACTCTGATCTTATATGTTAAAAACTGAACAACAACTTAACGTAAATTATTTAAAGCAATTAATAATTTAATTTTTACTTAATTTTTACTAATAATTTAGTTTTTAAAATAGATTAGAGATAATGTGGTTGCGGCCAAGTGTTCGCTTCATATGATTGAATACGCGTACGAACTGTACGTACCGGAGGACGAGTGGCAGAACCCACTGTTTCAGCGCTACTTCACACTCGCGGCGCGGGCTATACTGTGTGCCAACGATCTCTACTCCATCGACAAGGAGTTAATGGACTGCGAGAGTCAGGTCGAGCGGGTGTTCAATGGCATAGCTATACTGTCCCGCGTGGAGGGCATACCACTGGACGCGGCTCTCCTACGAGTGGTCGCAATGATGAGACAAACGGAGGAGCGTATGGTAGAGTTGGCCGATGAGATCGCCGGTGCCGAGTGGGCCAGCGCTCACACCCGTGAGTTTGTGCAACGTTGCAAAACTGTTGTGAGCGGCAATTGGTACGTGCACACTTTTCTCGATCGTTATCACAAGTATATTCGCCCAGAAATGCTTGAATAAGTATTTTATTATAAATTAATTTTTAGTTATTGTAATAAAATGATATAAAATTTTAAAATATATAAAAGCATTTAAATTCAGCCTTTATTTATAAAAACTATTATTGAAAAATAGAAAATTTGAGTGATTATTGTTTTTAGTTTATATGGATAACAAATTGCAAATTTTGTTTTGTGAATTATCTACCCGGTTGATAATAAGTGTTTATACGTGTACATCATACATTGCTTAATTGATAACTTTCTAAAACTTAAAAATAAATTATTTAAAAAATGAAAGACATTTTTTAAATAATGTGCATAAAATTTCCAACGTTGATTTTATTAAAATAGTATTAAAATACTAGAGTCTATACTATAGAAGTTGTTAATTACTCGTCATTTTGCAATTTAAAAATTATGAAATAATTATGATTTTAATTAAATTTTCCTTATGTTTCATCATTTTAGTTAAATTGTAATTAAATATTTCATATAAACCCCGGCATACTGACACCTTTAGCCGCTTTGTAAAGTATTAAAATTAACACTAAATTAACATTTATCTAATAATTATGTTATTATATTTATTTATATTTATAACAGTTTAAATACTAATAATGACTGCTAAATCATGGCCCAAACCTAAATACCCGGTGCCGTCAGATGTGGTGTCAATATTTCCATATAAATGCCATCCATTAGACGGAGTGGAGCCGATGTACAGCGCGGCCCAGAAGTGGTCGTTTGAATGCAGTCTATTCACACCCACACAACATAAACGCGTCGCAACGTCCGGCGCGTTTGCCTCCTATTTCTACCCCGATTGCCCGGACCCGCACCGGTTCGACAACCTGTACCGACAGATGATCATGTTCTTCATCATCGATGACCACTGCGAGACCAATGAAGGCGATGTCGGCCTCAAGACTGCCGAAGCGGACAATATTATCGGCCAATTGCATGAAGTCTGTGACAAACTACTCGGTGACCGATTTGTATCGGCCCGCGACTGGAAGCCATACATGTTGTCCGCGTACGCCCTCTACGAGGATATACTTGTCGACTACAATGACGTCCAAAAGCGCCGATACGTTCACCTGTGGAGAGAGTGGACGGATAGTATGATAGATCAATGCCGTAATATAACCGATGCTAAACAATATAAAAGTGCTGAAGAATTTTACAAGGTTAGTGCTCTCATATTACTGTAGACTGTATCATAATAGTAATTTATAAAAACTTTTTTAATGTGTTCTATTTCAATTGATTTTATTACAATAGACCAAATGTATTGAAATGTATATTTAATGTAAATTATGTAAATAATTACACACTTCATATATAAATACTTTACATAAAATATACAAACGAGGGGGTCAATTAAACATGTTCAATTTAGCTGTAATGTAATCCTACAATAATTTAGACTCTGATCTTATTTGTTAAAAACTGAACAATTCTTAAGGTAAATGTTTTTTGTAATAATTGAAGTTTGTTTTATAGATTAGAGAGAATGTAGTGGCGGCCAAATGTACTATGCATATGATTGAATACGCGTACGAACTGTACGTACCGGAACCCGAGTGGCAGAACCCACGGTTTCAGCTCTACTTAACACTCGGGGCGAGGGCTACGGTGTGTGTCAACGATCTCTACTCAATAGACAAGGAGCTAATGGACGCCGGGGGTCGAGTGGAGCGGGTGTTCAATGGCATAGCTATTGTGTCCCGCGTGGAGGGCATACCACTGGACGCGGCTCTCCTACGAGTGGCCGCAATGATGAGGCAAACGGAGGAACGTATGGCAGAGTTGGCCAATGAGATCGCCGGTGCCGAGTGGGCCAGTGCTCACACCGGAGAGTTTGTGAAACGTTGCCAAACTCTTGTTAGCGGCAATTGGTACGTGCACACTTTTCTCGATCGTTATCACAAATTTATTAACCCAGAAATGCTTCGTTGTTAATTTTGTCATACATTTTGTATGTTTCTTATTAATTCAATAATTAGTAGATACTATAATATAAAATGTAGTTACTGTAATAAAATGCAGTATTGATCAATTATTTTAGTAATTCCTTTCACTTTTCACTAATTACGATTATGAATTATAATTTATTGTTACGCTTATTTAAATTTATTGATGTAATTTTTTAATAATAAAGATTCACTTTTATTTACTTTTTACTAAATAATTATTAATATAAATCTGAGTTTAACCCTAGGTCAATGTGGGTGTCACGGCAAACCACTCTTAACTAACTAATGACAACCTGTGAAAACCGCATTTTGTAACATTATGATTATACTGTATAATCTATACTGTATAATTTATACATATATTAATAATATAATACTGTATACTAATATTATTTCAAAGTAGTTTAAATTTCTCATGTTAAATTACATTATTGAACCCGTGAAATAAATATAAACACAAACATTAGGTATATTAAAATTAATTAATGTAATAATCCTATCGCGATAGAGACTCTATCATAGAGTAATATTACTTGTACTAATATTATATTAGTAATATCAATATCAGTATTTTGGTAACGATAAATGTGCCTGGTGACTTAATTAGGTGCCAAATTGGGTCACTTTTGGTACAATTGGTTATTTAACAAAATGTGTGCACAGTTTCATTGCAACCACATATCCATTGTGTAAACCTTAGACTCATAGCATTCATTTAATCCAATTTATTAGCAACAATTTATTTCAAAAGTGGGTTTCAAAAGTAATTATAATAATTAATTTTAATAAAATATAAAATAAAAACTTAAATTTTGATCAAATATATTAAGAAAATTTTATAACAGCCAAACATATAGTTTTTCTTAAAAGTTGAACAAAAAATTGTTATTAAATATCAACAAAATATCATATTATTATCATGCAACATTAATTATCTCCAATCATATGCATTGCAATCAATATTGTATTGCAATATTACTTATCAAAACAATTGGCAGAAAAAACATGGCTTTCATCCAAGAGTTGTTGACTCAATTGATCCCACTTTGGACAGCAAAGCAGTCCATCCCTCTCTTCGTACGCGTATAGGATGGCAACCCCGGCATACATGCCATAAGACATACCAATCAGTGAATTCATATACAACACGAGCGCCGGTGTCTGAAACTCGGCGTCCAATTTGGTGGCTATAGTCGAAGAGAGGGACTGACACTCGGCCTCCAAGTCCTTAATGAGCTGATACTGTGTGTCGATTGCCGTCTGAAGACTGCACTTCTCGATGTAGGCGTAGGCCATGAGACCATTGGTGACGTCATTGGCGGCTATTTTTGTTTTAAATGTTATGTAATCATCGACCGCCAGAGCCAGTCGTGTGGCCGACACCCGGAATGTATCCATTGGTACGGATTTGAGCACCGATTCTGGGGGCGAGTAATCCGCACAAATTTCCACAAGCAATGTGAACAATAGCCACCCTTTTATAACAATTAAGAATAATTTACTTAAATATCTATAAACCCAAAACTAAACTTGATTCTTTTTAATAAATATTATAATATAAACTACAGTAACTTATATTTATGTACAGTATTTTATCAACTGGGTGAACCGATTGGGTTTTTGCATTTGGTTTACACAAATGATATATTCATACAACTGATTACATGTTAAAAGTGAGAATATGTTGTTGTTTCCTAAATATAGGTGACATTGCTTGGTTTTTGTAAGCACCAGTGAGCTCTTTATACTGTAATTTAACTTTATGCTATGGTTTTTTGGTTTTGTGTACAAAACAAACATTAATTCTGTCATATATATGTGGGTTTTGTCACATAATATGTGGTTCACACAACTGATTGTATTGAATATAGTATAATATTACTCAATTTTGTTCACACAAATGATATGTTCACACAGTTGATACTATTTTAACATTGTGTCTATGGACTGCGGGTTTTGGTTTTAGGGTTTGGTTCATACAAATGCTAAGTTCACACAACTGCTTGTTCACCCAGTTGATAAAATACTGTATTATTAATATTATAATTATTTTTTACTAGAGCTAAACAATTATATTTTTAATACAATCTGCACTCGGTTTTGACAGGTCATCGGGATTGTAAAAAATGTGTGTTAAAATCGCATTCTGTTAAAATTGAGTACTAATACAGTATAACTCAGCGGTGATAACAAAACCATATGCCAAAAGCTAACGTTAACAAATTTACTGATAAATGAATTATGTATGATGTTTAATGTGTATTTAGTTGCAACAAAGTAGCAACTTGTTGCTAGTCATATTTATAAATTTATATAACCGTAAATTAAATAAATACAAATCAATACCCGATTCTTTACTCCTGAGTTCGTAGTACTGATCCAATGGTAAGAACCGCAAGACTTCTATTATTAGCGTTACGTACAGAGCTACCGGAAGTTTGGTATAGAAGTTTAACAGAGAGTACAGACAGTAGACTAGAGACCAGTATTTGTGTAGGTTGCGAAGGTTGCTTCTATTGTTAGTGAGGCCTATTATTTGTTACCACATTTATAGGGCAAGTAATAACTTTTTAAATCAATTTTGATTAATTAAAAGCTATAAAAATATCTCCTATTATAATTATAATTATTATAAAATTATAATTATTTAATTTAATCCAATTTTATTATTATTAATGTTTTTATTTTCAAACATGTTTCTATCTATTTAACAGTTAATCACGTTTCAACACAACTTAATACATACCTAAAACAAACTGCTGATCCGTACGTCCGGTCAATACAGTGGTCAACAGTTTGTCAATCATATCTACCATAAGAGGTGCCGACCGTTCCCTACGAGCACTCTCTTCGTGATGATCCAAATAAATGGTAAAACTGGAAAATTTAATCAATGCTAACAACCGGTCCCTCTGTTGGCAACCGCTATACAAATAGCCCCCAAACAAAACAGTCATTTCGTCGAACCAGTTGTTGTGATCGGCGAACCCTTTGGACCATTGGATCAACTCTTGTGACACCCATTTGTGGTGTGGATTGGGATTCACTTTTCGGTCAAACAGTGGTCTGATCTTCAGTGACCCGAACTCTGACCTATTCTTCAGCAGCGATAGTGTTGTCATTGCTTTTAATTTATAATTTATTACAAATAATACTTCGATATTAATTAACGGTTCACTTCTAAGAGTTTAGGAATATAATTTAGAATATATCAATATATTGTAGATAATTTAACTAGTTATCATCAGTATAGTTATTAACAATTAATTATTATCAGTAATGATCACTCATTACCTATGATGTTACCTAGTTATTACCTTGCGTAACTTTGCATAAAATATCACTGTACGTTTCCATACGAAGGAATCACTTATATTTTATTGCGCTTTACCTAGGTTGTTGAGTAAATAAGATTTGGAGTACATTGTATTTATTAACTAGAGTTACTTTAGACTATAGACTTTAGACTACTATAAAGCCTTTGTTTGAATAAAAAACAGTTAACTATTTTAACTTAAGTCTCACTTTTTTTACCCTTCGGTGCGATTATTATTAGAAGAGTTGGCCCGCGTCTGCCCCCCAGTGACTGTCGGTGGCGTCCAAACAGTATTTTAGTAATTTTTTAATGAATTTTATTACAATTAATTCAAATTATAACTAATTATTAAGACTAGAAAAAAGTAAAATTTGGTGGAAAAAACAATATATTAAAGTACAATTGCAATGCCTTCCCAGAGAATTGTGTTTGCTTTTTAATGAAAGCACATAAATGATTTTACACTGCAATATAAAGTTTACATTAAAAATATCATTTCTACCCCGAACAATTATACATCGGATTCAAATGTATTATTACAGTCTAGACTATAAACACAACACTTGATTATCATGTAAGAGCTGTCGCAGCTATGGATTCACAGTAATAAATATGTTATTATGGATAAAATTAATTAATTATTCCTTTCTATAATTAGAAATATTTTTTATGTAAAATTTATTGCTTTAAAAATTAATTACGTTTAAAATAATCACTTCAAAACTTTGATTTATATTAAAACCTGTCACAAAATTATTACTTTCATACTTTAGAAAATATAATAAATAATAATTTATTATCATTTATTCAAATAGTAGGAAACTTCTATCACAAACACTAAACTGTGTAGATATACTGCACGTTACATAAAAACCTTAAGAATAAATAACATTAGATTTAATTAAACAACATATGTAATTGACCGTAATTACTCTAAACAGGGTATCGGGCCTATAAGGTATACAGTACACTATACTTCATGTATACTATATCCAAGGGAAACTTAAGTTAGTATTCTCGACATATGTAATGCAAAATGTAAAATTATTATTTTTTAATTAATGTTCAGTCTTTAACCATATAAACCAAAATTGAACATAATATAAATAAAATAAACATTATCATATTAATAAATTATTGATATATTTTTGTTAATTAAATTAATTAAAGCAATTATAAAACACACAATGATTTAGTGTTTGTTAAAATTAATAAATAATTAAATTTAAATATTAAAACAATTGACAGACAAATCCTTATTGTCATCCAAGAGTTGTCGTTTCAGTTGATCCCATTTTGGACACCAAATCACTCCATCCCTCACTTCGTACGCGTAAATCACTTCAATGCCTGAATACTCGCCATAAGACATATCCAACAGTGTATTCATGTATGCCATGAGTGCCGGTGTCTGAAACTCTGGACCCGATTCGGTGGCTATAGTGGTGGAGAGTGACTGACACTCGGCCTCCAAGTCCTTAATGAGTTGAAACTGTGCGTTGAGTGCCGTCTGAAGACTGCACTTCTCGGTCGAGGCGTAAGACATGACACCAGATGTGATATCATTGGCGGCCATTTTGGTCATAAATATCAAATAGTCGTCGATCGCGAGGGCCAGTCGTGTTGTCGACGTCCGGAATGCAGCCATTGGTACTGACCTGAGCACCGATTCCGGGGGCGTGTATTCCGCACAGACGTCAGCCAACAATCTGAACAATAGCCACCCTTTGTAACACACATTTTAGCAATTTATTTATTAAACAATAAATGAATAATTTGTGAATAATAACTCTGTGTGATACAGTACAACCCCTTTATAAGGAACAAACAAATATAAGATAAGAGCTTTCTTATATAGCAGATTTTCCTAAAAAGATCCTTGGGATAATTTTGACATTAAAAGTGTGTAAATTTAATTCTAATCTTGGTTTTAATTATTAGTTATAGAATGATATTTCTTCAAAAGAAGTTTCGTATAGAGAAAGTGCACTGTATACACTTAGAGTCGTTTATTTTCACATTGTACTATTTCACAAGTTGTCTAAATTCACACAATGTTACTAACCCCACCTTGGGGTATATGTTTTAGTATGGGCCAATTTCACAGCTCTATAATGTC
>CAJPIZ010004512.1:0-10173 GCA_905368565.1 Medioppia subpectinata
TCTCTCTCTCTCTCTCTCTCTCTCTCTCTCTCTCCATACTGTAGATATCAATCATCAATAATATAAATAATGTATAAATCGATTATAGCATACAAAACATTTCAAATTAATCATGTTTTCTAATATAATATTATTTTGAAATTAAAAACAACAAAAAGATTTGAAATAAATTACTCTGTTATCAGTTTTTGAATTCAGCAAACATTGAATTGTAGTAATGATTATAAATTATAATTTATAATTAATGCATTAAAGTTTTACGAATGCAATGTTAAAATAGTTTTAAAAAGTGAGTATAATTAATCAAGATAGTGTACCGTTATGTGCATAATATCTTTAGAAGTAGAAGTATATTAAAACGAGATTTGAATGTAATATTCCTGATATGACATCATATATAAAGACATCAAAATTGTCAAAATACTTATTTGTGCAAAACATTTATATATAAATATTATTGTAGTTTTCTCTCTGAAAAATGTGCGATAAGAAAGTCATTCCACGAAATGACAATTTTTCTCGTATAAAAAATTTATTTTCCATAAAATGTATCACAAATACCAACCTTTCATACTATATACAATATAATACACAACTGTATACTGTACATAATTTAAGTTACTGACAATTTTATGTCATAGACGAACCATTTTGTTCTACATTAATATCGATATCGAAATGTTGTAGTATAACAGCTATTAATAAATTTTTAATTGATGTAAATTATTACAAAATATGTTTTATACATTTAATTAATGCATAATTTTAGTATGTGTACTGAAATTATAGTAAATTCTGTCTCTTGGTACTTTAATTTTGCAATAACTTATAAGCAAATTTGCAATTCATATTACTTGCATGTGTTTTATTTAAAATTACATTTTGTGAATTTTAGTGTTGCCCAAAATGAGAAGTTTCCAACATTTGAATTGAATTTTAATTAGATTTTGTCTGTAATGTAACATAATTTTAATTAAATAAATCAAAAATACTAATTACTGATTAAATGAAAATATATTATTGTAAGCAACTTATGCTATAACCTAACAAATAATTTTAATGTTTTATCTGTTTATTGTAAACATTATTTAAATACATGATAAAATATGATTGTAAATAAAACAAATAATGTATTTGTAAGTCTGTAGTCCGAGAGCGCAAAATTTCGATCATATTTTATAAATTAAAGTTTAAACTATATTTATATTAAACAACAATAAAGAGCTTTAGTGATAGAAAATTTGATAAATTTTGTTTAACTTATAATTTATTTATATAAAAGTTTTTCTTTCTCGTGGAAAATATATAGTTTATGTCAAAAGCAATTCTCTTGACATACAATTCCCACAGAATATGTTTTATATAATGTTATATTTTAATAGTAAAAAATGTCATTAAAATTTAATTACACATAAAATAAATACATAAACCCTATTATAAAATTTACTAAATACTAGATTTATGTTTTATAAACAATTTAGATTTAATCAGTGATATAAAAATCTGTCAAAACATTTCACATAATTGTGATCATAAGGCTTTGGTGTGTAAATTGAAAATGAATGCAACCAAACAAAAATCAAAGTTTATAACAAAATTAGATTATAATGTAAATAATTTAAAAATATTGAATGACAAACTTTTTGAGATAAATTGGTTTGATTTGACATTAAATGCAAATAATATTGATTCAGTGTATGAAATAATATGCGATAAATATGATGAGATTTTTAAATGTATAATTCCTAACAAAACTATAGAGATTAAACCTAAACAACTATATAATAAACAAATCAATGATTTAATAAAGTGTAGAAGAAATCTAACTAAATATGAGTCGAAAAGTATAAGTTTTATAAAAAAGCATAAGTTTTTGACACAACGAATAGGAATATTGATAGAAGAATATGAAAAAAATAAAATCAATCAATTAATTGAAAAATCCCGAAATTTTGCCGCTCTGTATAAAAATATCAAACAAATTAATAAATCAACAGATATTCAGTGTTTCACTGATAGCGACGGCAATACAATCAGTGATAGTTATTTGATTGCAAATAAGTTTAAGGATATATTTCAGACAACATATTGTGATAATCAGAGAACACTTGATATTAATATTAATTTCAATAGTAATGATAGTTTAAATTCAATTGAAATTACAATGAATGACATTTTAGCAGCACTTAAAAAGTTTAATTACAATAAGTCAGAAGGACTCACATTCATTAAGAATAGGGTAATAAACAACTGTTTGAATGGGTGTTCAAAATTACTGTATTGTTTATATAATAAAATAATTGAATTTAAAAAAATACCTGGTCAAATGAAAAAATCAATCGCAACACCAATACTCAAACATAACAAAAATAAGCACTTATTAAATTCGTATCGCTGTATATCTGTACAGACAAACACTTATCGTATATTTGAATCAATAATATTAAGTAAATTGTTACCATATTTGGAGTCAAATCAAATCATCCCTTATTGTCAATACGGCTATAGAGTAGGGAGAGGTATATGTAATCTTCACATAGATTTACAGAAAGTTATCTATAATGCTTTTAATGAGAATATTATTGGTATTGATGTTATATTTTTAGATTTAAGCGATGCATTCAATTCAGTATCACATCAAATACTTTTGAAAAAACTAAACATGTATAATATTTCGGGTGATTTTCTTGACATACTCTCTGATAGCTTTAGAAATAAGAAACAAATTATTAAATTTAATGACTGTTTTTCAGAGGAAACTACTATTAACACTGCTTGTAGTCAGGGTGGCGTGGCAGCCCCAACCATGTTTAGTTTATACATTGCAGACATTGTTAATAATATTGAATCTCATATAATGAAATTTGCTGATGATGTAGTTTTACTTAGGGTAATAACAGATAATAGTGATTGTGGTATTCTTCAAAATGATTTAAATAATGTATCAAAATTCTGTACAAACAATTCACTCAAACTGAATGCAGAGAAATGTGTATTTATGAGGATTAGCCTAAAAACTAATGAATTATATCAATATAAAATTAATGAGGTCTGTTTTGTTTTTACATTCAATGTTGAGCTCCCATTGAGAATAAAAAGAAATACTATTGGATTGAATACAATAAAACTTTATACGAAACGACACAAGACTTTATTTGTTGTTTCGCTGCCAAGCCTTGAAGTATTGATGGATTATGTCTTTGTTTTATCATATTTTATATAATATTTTCTAAACTTTGATTACTTTTCGCATACTTTCTTTCGTAAAGATAACAAATTCAATATTCTATATAAACATTTAAAGTTAAATATTTTTTCAACTGTTTAATCAATTTCAAAATTTAATTATAAATTTTTACGCTCAAAATCATTTATTTATTACATTTATATAATTTATTGGTGTATTTATTATAAAGTAAATTTACAATAAATTTTTAATCATGTTAATAAATTATTATGTATTATTTTTAGGTTAAATTATTAGTTTTGTAGCGCTTTATATTTATTTATTCAATTGTATTAATGATTTCACAAACCAATCAACACAATGGGAAAACATTAAAACTTGTGTTGACTTAAGTAAAGGCCAGTGAATGATAGCATAATAGATGCGAAATCCCGATCCAGACAGTGATAAAGCGATAAAAGTGATGGCAATTGCAATAGAAATAGCGATTGGAATAAAAGATTGAAAGTTAGCAAAGAGTTAGAGTAGTCTTATATTTAGCACAAAATGTGTGGCAAACTCTCTAAAGGGAGGCAAACACTGACAATGTTGTGAGGGATGCGCCGGAATAGTGGGCCCGACGACACACAAACACACGTAACACATCTAATAGCATAGATTGTTGGCAAATGTGAGTCTCACTAATCGAATAGTGTGTCCCTTCTCTCGATGTGTCTCTCATTTTCCTCACTTGACTTTTGAGTGCATTTGCGGTCAAACACAGAGACATCACAACGAAATTACATTAGACTTGAGAGACAAACGCCAAACAACCGGCGGATAAAAATGGAGAATCGATTAGAAAAAGCGGTCGCATATAATCTGTTCCCTTCTTCAGAGTCACTCCAACACAACGCTAACACATATAGACTTTCACACACTTTACAACTCCATTAACTCTACTTTTAATCATAGCTCATATCATTTGAGCGCTTTTGTTATAATGGATAATACTTTTTTCCACTATCATAATGATAAATTTATTCAATGTTACATAATGTGTTCTGGGTGAAATGCAAAATAAATAAAATTATTTTATCTCATTGTTTGATGTAAAGTATATTTTTGAGAAAAATATTTTATTTTTCTCTCAAAATTCATATCTAATTCTGAGATCAAATTTCAGTTTTTAGGAACCAAAATGAGAGTGCATTATATATCATGGTTTGTATTGAGAAAATAATTGCATTTTCGCATTGAATTCTATATCTAACATAATAGTCATGTCATAAATTTGTAGATACGATGAAAAACACTGAATATAACAGACTGTAGAGTAAGTAATGGTAACACATAGAAGAGGAGACGGGGAAAGAGAGCGGAGGAGAAGACTAACTGATGGCTCACTTCAATGGACGCTTGAATGGGCACAAGTATTAATGAGTTGGGATCGGGAGTGGAGTTTGACTCTCGTTTGACACACAATATAAAGAGAACGACACTCTTATGGAAGGCCAGTATAACAGATGTAATAAAAAACGATATCATTGTATAAAAAACTGTCTCTATATATAAACCTGAAGAATACTGAAAATAACTCCGGAATTATATGTATTGACAATCGTTTAGACGACAAACTTATGGGAATACAAGCCATCCGTTTATGTGATGCTCTTTTATTTCTGGAATGGCTTAAGATTTAGAAGTTTTAGTCAGTATTATATTAAAAGAATAAACATTTAATGAACGGTGCAATTAATCCACTGATTATCAGTGGGAAAAGTGTATTGTTTTGTGCCAATGATAGCCACTCTTTGACATGTGTCACGCTTTCATTCACTCGATTAAGTCTTTGCGCCAAATAATGGTTCACTCAATACGGGAAGGGATGGAAAGGATGGATAGGATGAGCGTATCTTTAAATCTTCGCGACTCTAACCCGTAAAGTCTGCGCCAATTTCTGGCCGCTTATCGCATAACACACTAAAAGAGACACACTTTTGCCAACAGAACATACATTTGTCTTCTCATTCTTTAGACCAAAATTAGTGGCAAAGAAATGAGAGGAAAACCAAAAGGAAATATATGTGAAATAATTCAATAAATCATTTCTCGTAAAATCATTTTTCTCTCAAACAATGAGAAAGAGAGGAGAGAGAGAGAGAGAGAGAAGAGGCAAATCTGCAAAACGTTAATCTTTGAAAGGGGAACCTTCGGAGAGAAAAAGCCTTTTAATTATAAATAAGCATTTTTGTAAACTAATGTTATGTTATGTTATGTTAAACAAAAATAAGAGACAAATAATCGTGCGATCAGTTATATAAACACTACCCGAGAGAGAGAGAGAGAGAGAGAGAGAGATCTTTTAGTATTGTTTTCTATTGGAAAATGCAAATCAGAGTCACATTACATCTCAAAAGAATGGTCCGCTTCTAAGCTCTTCGAGATTAAAATTTAGTTAAATGATAGAAATAACAGATTTAATTGCTCTCATTTGCAGTTCACTGTTATGTGCACACAGATAGACAATCCCATAGGAAGTCATTGATAAGCCACTGATATTGTGTGTTGTCTAATATAATGAGACATTAGATTAAAATCATTTTGAAATTTATACGAAATAAGTTACAAAACATTGATTTAATCTCCAAAAATACAACGTTAGTAAAAACAGGCCCACAAATAGCAACGAGAAAATTATGCCTCATTTGAATAGCATTTAGTGGTCACATAAGCACCTATACTGTACAGTATGTCTATCTCTTCCTCCCTTTCCCTCTTTCTCTCTCACTCTCGGGTAGTGTTTATATAACTGATCGCACGATTATTTGTCTCTTATTTTTGTCTGAAATGTTTATTTTGTCTAATCTGTTGTAATGCCAAACATTAGTACAAAAGCATTAGAGTTTCAGTAAAAATAATCAAACTTTTAGGGCTAACAAATAATCAACACTAACATAACATAACATAACATAACATTAGTTTACAAAAATGCTTATTTATAATTAAAAGGCTTTTTCTCTCCGAAGGTTCCCCTTTCAAAGATTAACGTTTTGCAGATTTGCCTCTTCTCTCTCTCTCTCTCATGAAATGTTTATTTTGTCTAATCTGTTGTAATGCCAAACATTAGTACAAAAGCATTAGAGTTTCAGTAAAAATAATCAAACTTTTAGGGCTAACAAATAATCAACACTAACATAACATAACATAACAAAACATAACATTAGTTTACAAAAATGCTTATTTATAATTAAAAGGCTTTTTCTCTCCGAAGGTTCTCCCTTTCAAAGATTAACGTTTTGCAGATTTGCCTCTTCTCTCTCTCTCTCTCTCTCTCTCTCTCAATCTGTCTTAAAAATTGAATATATTTGCGAAATATTCATAAAGAATATAAATTTTACTAAAAATAAGAATCCTATGCAAAATATATGACTTATTAAAACATGTCGGTAATAAAAATGCAAAATATATTTAAATTGTGCGCAAAATTATTTTAATGCAAATTGTTATGAATAAGTTTAAATCGGAAAAATCATATAATTTGCATAAATGAGATGATTTGGGTCACAGAATCCAACAAATTCTTAACTATTTCTATACACAAAATTCTTTGACAAATATATATGTCATGAGTTTTGTTACAATTCTGTAATATAACGACAATTTCTTTAAAAACACTAAATATGAATGAAATTCAAATAACTGTTTTGGTTATTAATTTCATTGCAAATAAAATAAAATGTTAAAGAATTCAGTAGTGTCTATAATGTACAATTGTATTTCAAATAAATTCAATAATGTCTATAAAGAATCCAACAACAAAATATTTAATAATAATAATAATAATAATGGTATTTTATTCAAAGAACATGTCAGTGAAATTACATCAAATGTAAGTAAAATAGATATTAAGAAAATTTAAAAATTTATTAAAATTACATTCATTTCGTATATATTGCGGTAAGTCATTAAAAAGTTTTACAGAGTAATCAAATAAATGTTTGTCAGACTTACAAATTCTGTTCATTTGTTTCTTACAATAAATTCCATGTCTAGTATTCTCGTAAAACTTAACACAATTTAACCAATGGTTTGGTATTTCAATAAACATTTCTTTAATTTTAAAAAAGTGTTTCAAAATTTGTATTTTACGTCTCTTTTCCAGAGAATCTATGCCTAAAAATTCTAACCTATTTTTATAATTTAAATTTAATTTATTCATTTTAAAACAAACAAAACGGTTTCACAGATTTTATTTGATTTAACTTTACTTTCCATCACTTCTTTCTTTTCGCACAATTTCTCTGCGAAGAGATTTAAGTCATGAAAAGACTACTACTTTGCGATTTTGTTTGGATTTTGTGTTTTGTTTTTAACCAGTTTTTTCGTTAACAACTTCTACCGAAGCGAACGATGTGTTTGACATTAAATTTCTATTCAATTGATCATAAAAATGAATGAATACTTTAAGCGTTTATGTATTTTATTTTGCAAAGTATAAGCTTTTCTTTCAACCCTTCCAGTGTTGTAAACGTATTAAAAACTCGTTTTCAAGTGTCATTCAGGTGTTTGAGTATGCAATTGAAAAAATGTCATAATCTCTATTAGCATTCATTTGCTTTTTAAACACTTTTTCGTTAATAAGCAAATGAGGAAACTTTTGGCGTTCCCTTATTATTCAATTTTTAAATAACATTTGACTTTTAGTATAAAAATCCATCTCAAGTTTTACTCCATTTGTAAGGATAGACACTTATTCTGTATGTAAAAGTTACACATGTAGTATATATGCCGTAAATCCAATACAATATACGTTATGCCTGTTATATCATAAATAGTATATATTTTTATTGATTTTATAGTTGTAAGTGTTGTTCACTTTTTGTACGTTTTACTTAATTTTTATGCCTCTATAGTCAGTCAGTCATTTGAAATTTGAGCTTAACTTTAATAAGACTTACCTTAACTCTCTCTCTCTCTCTCTCTCTCTCTCTCTCTNCAAGAAAAAACAGTTCAACAAAAATCAAAGTTTTTAAATCGATTTTTCCAAATGAAAAATTATTTGTACGAATCAATACTCATTTCAATGCTCTCTCTCTCTCTCTCTCAACACTTTATTTGAAATAAGAATATTCTTCTGAATAAATGTTTAGCAAAGTTTCAATGTATTAAAACTGATAGGATTTTCAATTCATACACTTTTTTCTCTTTTACGTTTAGAGACGAAATTACAAAAAAAAGTTACGACTATTTTTAATACTGTTTTTCGCTTTGATACACAGAAATGAGTTTTGGATTCAAAATATTTTTTTCATATATACTGTATATAAATGAAATCATATATTAATTTTGTCGTACGTTTTCAAAAGTACGAGTCGAGAGATGCACTTCATGTAAGAAGTAATGGGCTTTTGTTACCGAAGAGACTCTAATTGCTATATAATCCGCACTAGTTTTTAGTTTTATCTTTTTTGCTTTAACTGATACCAAATTGTAATCACAAATACTTATTAAGCCAAACGAGTTAATACTGAAAAAGACTTATTTATTTATTTTTGTTCATTTCTATTATAACTTCGTCTCTATTGTGAACTTATTCTCGTAAAATAAGAAGAAGAAAAAGAAAAACAATTCAAGTAATGCTTAAAATAATTTTGAGACAGAAATCTACTCTAAGATACGGTATTATATCTATCGTATGGTTTACAGTATATAATGTATATAAAAGTTACAATTATATTATATATAGATATTTCTTTGCAGAAGAAATGCCATAAGTTTTATGTGATTGTTTTAAGTGAAATGAATTGCACTAAATTGTTCTAGGTTATTCTTATTTTTGTATTAAATGTATTCGCATAGTGGAGAGAGAGAGAGAGAGAGAGAGAGAGAGCATTGAAATGAGTATTGATTCGTACAAATAATTTTTCATTTGGAAAAATCGATTTAAAAACTTTGATTTTTGTTGAACTGTTTTTTCTTGAGAGGTAATAACAATTTTCAATCAAACATTTCACACATTTATATCTGTTTTCTTCGGCCAAAAAGATCACAGAATTCTGTTTCTTACGTGCATTTGAGTCAAATGTGTCTTTGGATGCCTTTATCCACACTTTTACTTATATAAGAGTTTATTGAGAGGAAAATAAGTTTAAATTTTCATCATATTTTGCAACTAAAATGCCATAAATAAGTACTGAAAATAGAGAACCTTTTATTTTAACATAACATTTCACTACATGTGCAAAGCGTGGCATCGGTTTCACAGATTTTATTTGATTTAACTTTACTTTCCATCACTTCTTTCTTTTCGCACAATTTCTCTGCGAAGAGATTTAAGTCATGAAAAGACTACTACTTTGCGATTTTGTTTGGATTTTGTGTGTTTTGTTTTTAACCAGTTTTTTCGTTAACAACTTCTACCGAAGCGAACGATGTGTTTGACATTAAATTTCTATTCAATTGATCATAAAATTGAATGAATACTTAAGCGTTTATGTATTTTATTTTGCAAAGTATTAGCTTTTCTTACAACCCTTCCAGTGTTGTAAACGTATTAAAAACTCGTTTTCAAGTGTCATTCAGGTGTTTGAGTATGCAATTGAAAAAATGTCATAATCTCTATTAGCATTCATTTGCTTTTTAAACACTTTTTTGTTAATAAGTAAATGAGGAAACTTTTGGCGTTACCTTATTATTCAATTTTTAAATAATATTTGACTTTTAGTATAAAAATCCACCTTTCAAGTTTTACTCCATTTGTAAGGATAGGCACTTATTCTGTATGTAAAAGTTACACATGTAGTACAGTATATATGCCGTAAATCCAATACAATATACGTTATGCCTGTTATATCATAAATATTATATATTTTTATTGATTTTATAGTTGTATGTGTTGTTCACTTTTTGTACGTTTTACTTAATTTTTAAGCCTCTATAGTCAGTCAGTCATTTGAAATTTGAGCTTAACTTTAATAAGACTTACCTTAACTCTCTCTCTCTCT
>CAJPIZ010004513.1:0-10171 GCA_905368565.1 Medioppia subpectinata
AGAGAGAGAGAGATCAAAACGAAATATACCTGTGACTCGAACTCATCCTTCCTATCCCTGAGCGCGCGAACCAACTGCTCGGCCAACCTCTCGGTCTCATCACTCGCCTCCAACTGTGCCTCATTGGCGGCCGCCCTCTGCCTCCGGGCCACCGCCTCTTCGGCCTCCAACTGATCCATAAGCCGAGTAATCTGTTGCCTACAGTCCCCTATCTGTGTCTCGCATTGGCTCAGCTTGTGTTTCACGGCCTGTACGTCATCCTCATAGGAGGCAGCCCTGGCCACCAACTCATCCAACTCGCACTCCATGCCCGCGCCGTCCATCTGGTCGATGACCACCTCCTGGTCCTGCCATCGCTGGTGGACGGCCTCCATCTCGCACTTGTATTCGCTGATTAGCAGCTCGTTGTCCATCAGATTCTTCTCGATTAGGGTTATCTCCCGCTCTACTGAAGACATTTCCTGTGGGGGAACAGATCCAGAGATGGTTAGCGTTAGTGATAATGGCTGTGGGGTTAGTGATAGGTATGGGTGGTATGTAGATTATTAACGTGGTAATAGTGGTGGTAAGTATGGCTGACTTATACCTTATACCAGTATATTGTATTGTTTAGACTTTAATAATGTACTAATAATTAACTACAGTATTTTTAATTATTTATTTAATAATTATTAACTATTACTGATACTAAATATAAAACTGTGTTAAACACTCCCAATGATTATGGTATTTAATGTTGGGTTCACTGCTGGTTATCATCAATGATAGTGCGAATTACTGTTGCTATCAGTTATCACTTCCCGTATATGTTGTCTATTATAGTGAATATCTGTTTATAATAAATCTGTTTTT
The DNA here is from genome assembly GCA_905368565.1 of Medioppia subpectinata. Lineage (NCBI taxonomy): Eukaryota > Metazoa > Arthropoda > Arachnida > Sarcoptiformes > Oppiidae > Medioppia > Medioppia subpectinata. The sequence continues at coordinate 853 of CAJPIZ010004513.1, forward strand.
GTGTACATAATATTGTGTTGAGATAAGTAATTGTAATAGGATTATAAGAATGCTGTTAACATTATGGTGAAAATAAATGTGTTAATTACAATTGTATTGAATACAATATGGTGTTAAGCATTAGACTAATTTTGTAACATTAAAAATGTTTTATAATAAGCATATTAAGCAACATGGGAATGTAAAATTATCATGTTTTACAAACAGTGTTTTTACCCATATAGTTTATAAATAATGTCAAAATTAATGACAGACCATATTAAGTTGTAGAATATAACTTATAGTAAATCTAGTATAAAATTTTAAAATAAACATGGCACTAAATCATTTGCTACTTATAATAACAATTGTTAGATTAATAAATCAAATAATAAAAAATACATTTTAAAAAGTTATTAAAATTATTGTAAAAAATTAAACTACTTTAAATGACGCAAATAATCACCAACAGTAAATACTAACAACAAAACTAATCATGCTAAAAAACCACTAAAATCAATATGACTGGAGGGGGTGGAGGGGGTTAGGAGGTAAGGATCAGGTGAGGGACAATGACATACCATTTCCTGTGCCCGCATCGTCTCCTTCTGCATATCGACCAGTCGTATGGCATCCCTATGGAGGAGCAGATCCTTCTGACTACCAGTGCCGCCGCCAACACCGCCGACACCACAAGTGGTCCGTTGTTTGCTCTGCGTTTGAGGCGACGGTTCGGCCGATCGGCGCTTATTATTACCGCCAATACCAACGCCCGGACCACCGGTAGTAGTGTTGGTCACCACTTGTCGGCCGATTGTGTTGTTGTCATCGGAAGCGGAGGACGAGTCAAACTCCAACGGGTGTTGACTAGTGTTTGTGCCGCCGGTGCCGGTAGTGGTGGTAACGGGACTACCAGTACCGCCCGTAACCAGTGCCGACTTGTTAATGGCCTCGCTATAGGGCGGCGGGTGTCTGGGCCTATGGCCGGTGCCCTTAGGGCTGGTGACCATAGCGTCGGCGGTGTTGTTGATAGCGATGATTGTATTGTTATTATTATTGTTAGCGTTATTACTATTGCTATTAATGGTATGGATATTATTGATGGTATTGTTTTTGGCGATAAACTTCTGGTGCAGTTGCGCCGATTCGGTCAACAGCTGGTCCCCGGAGTGATGATTGTTATTGTTATGGTTGTTGTGAACCATATTTGCGTTCATATGATTAATATTGTTAACCAATTGGTTGTTGGCGTTAATGGCATTACTGGTGATAATAGGGTTGTTGTGGTTATTATTATGACTAGAGATTGAGTTAGTGTTAGCGGTTGTCGTCGTCGTCGGCGGGACCTGTTGTTTGACGGGACTGGCGGTCGTCAGCAGCGGTTGGGCTGACCCGGGTATGGAGTGATGATGAGGGTTGGGATGGCTGCCGGTGCTGATGGATGTGCTGCCGCTGCTGCTGGTAGTGTTGCTATTGATTATGGTGTGAGTGCTGGTGGGTGTGGATGCGCTACCAGTGTTGCCATTCCTAGCCACAGCTGCTGCTGCCGTCGTCGTAGCTGTTGATGATAACTGTTTGGCCATCGATGGCGACAGTTGTGTCGTGTCTATAGAGGGAGGGATAGGATAAAGACAGTCAAAGAGAGCCATAGATTTAATGCTATTAAAAAGCAATTAAAAACCAAAATAAGTACCAGATTTCAGGCGATGACCAGACTTTCGGTTAATAGAGTTATTAAACACATCCCTGCGGTTAGGGCTGACCAGCGCTGGCGGCGGGGGCTGACCATTGACCAGCACCTGCTGCTGCTGTTGTCCACTCCCATTGGCTGAGGTATTCACGGCTGGGCTACTGATCGAGTGCTGCGGACTAGTGGCCAACGATAGGCCAGTGTTGGCCAGTTTGGCGGCCGACGCGGTGGCGGCGGCACCGGTGGGCACAACCGGGCCGTCGCTGCGTTTCATCACAAACTGCACGTCAGTGGCGTATTCGCCCCAATGGCTGAGCACAAGTAGCGGGTGCTCTGTCGGCGCCAACAGGCGCTCGGATTGGTGGCGGAACTTTTCGATCAAGATGAATCGACCGGTTTGGCCGGTGGCGTGCGCTAGAGCGAACACAACCTCTTGGCACGTGGTCGCGGCGGATACGCCACATACCACACGCTGTATGCCATCGCACCATACTTTTAGCTCCATTAGTGGCACACAACCAGTGGTGGTAGTAATGGTGGTGTAGTGCTGGTGATTGACCTACACTTGACCGCCGGCTACGATAGGTTACCGGTGCTGTACATCGCTGTGTCGGGTGTTTTTGGTTTTAGGTTTTGGGTGTGTTTTGGGTTGAGATTTGGGTTTAGGTTTGGGTTTTTAAGATGTGTTGAGAGAGTCTTGAGATTAGTTGTTAACACCGTTTGGTTTGAGTTCTCGCGATTGGCCTCAGATCTGAAATATTAAATAATTAATTAGTAATGTTTGAATAAAATGCACATTTAATTTGTATAATGTAATAATTAGTTATCAAATTACAACTATTTATACCCAGAGTAAATAGCACTAAAAAAATGTTCTGGTAAACTTTCTAAAATATTTTTTAACCTAGCACATAAATAGTAACAGTATTCTACAGTACACTTAACTAGATTATGACAATTAATTACTTTACTTACATGTATAATAATAACTAGTGGTGTAAACTAACTACACAATATAATAACAATATTTTGCTAAACTAACATTAACAATTACATCTAGATAATTTACGACATAACAAATGTTTAATCGTACGATAAATCAGGCAATAAATGGGAATTAATAAAAATAAATTATTGTGACATTTTAATGAACACCACTGTATACACAATTTAATCAAAACATCTCAATAGAAAAATAAAAACAATTATAAATTAAATACCATATATTATTTTGTTAACACCCATTACTAGTGAAATTAAATACTGTGTTTAGTGTATTAAAAATATGTGTTTATTTGATGTTTATACAAAATAAAAATTATACAGTTAGGTGAGTCACACAATATTTTACCGTAATTAGGTTTTTATTTATACGATTAAGGTGGTTTTTATAATGTGGTATTCATTATTATCATTACGTTTCGCTAGTTTAATGGGTTATAATAAAATTACCATTAAATTAAACACTTATGGTGTTATTAATTTTTTAATAGTTTAATATAATGCTATTTATTGCGGTAAACAGTATATAAAACTGACACATAAAATACCCATTGAATTAATGTGGGATTATTATTTTTTTTTTAAATAACACAGCTAGGTGACAAAAATAAAATTTTACAAATGTGCCAGAGTTTATTAATACTGCTATATAATTATTTATTACCGGAATAAACCAGCTATATCAAACAAATAATTAAATAAACATCATTCACCTTTTAGTAATTATTTGTTATTAGCAAACAATAAACAAAATGACCCAAAAATAGTCCATCGAATGATGAGTTGTCAATACATTTCAACATCGAGTCATAGTTGAAAAATTAAATAAAAAACTAATATAATAAATCACCTTGGTCAAATAAAATCCACAACAAAGATATACATAGGATATATGCAAAACAAAACTGCACTTTACGTAAAAAATGTGTGTTTTGTTATACAATAAGCACAACACAAATGTCAGACACAATACACACACACTGTATGTGTTGTGAGCCCTCAATACATGTACACTACAGGGTGTGTAACCACACATATACTAGCCATCGATGTGAACGTACTAAAGGGGAAGCGCTTTCATGGCTTCTACACTATTGTATCGATCCATGCATTGAATAACAGAGTGTTGGTTACTATAGTAACCCAACTCTCCCACACCCTAATGTATATGAGTTGGGTTAACGCATGGCTGCAGTTGTTGTGCTCAATGCAATGGCTTACACATCACTGGTTTGGGATATAGTGTATATTCAAAGCATACAATTATTTAATGAGACCAAAGCTGCGGTTCGTCCATAGGTTACGTCCAATATATTTATTAAGATTATGTACTTTTTATTACAAAGAGGGTTTGTCTATGAAAAGAGAATTATATTTTTAAACTCTCTAGATCTATTTTAATTCGAGCTTAACTATTAATAATAGTTAGTTTTGCTAATTAATAAAATATTAATTTAATTATTATCATATTGTTAAATGTAATTTTTAAATTGTGTATGTTTATGACTTTATTTCATCTTAATAAGTTTTAAAAATAGTTAATAAGTTAATATAAGAATTTGTAGGATATTTTTATAATTTGTTTTGTAACCAGGTAATTTATTGCAACTTACTTGTAACCAGGAAGATTATATTTAAATAAACAATACCGTTAATAAAACTCGCGCACAATAGTCGTTATAACATTTTGTATGATAATTGTTATGACAATTATATTTATTTCTTAATAATATTTCACGTTATAATATTTTCTATAATAATTAACTGGTAATAATTAATTAATGTTCACCCTAAAGTTAACGTATATATTGAGAATTAACACATTTATTAATCAAATAAATCAACTATTATTTTATAGTTAATATAATTTAAATCGTATCAACTACTGTATATTAAAACTAATTAAAAATTTTAATTTACCAACGTCAATTAAAATAAAAATATTATTAAACAAGATCAAAAAAATGTCAACTCAAAATATCGATGACGTGGTCGTCTATGTATCAAACGGGTATTGTCTGGGTTTTGATCATAATATGAACTTTAATAACAACGTTAGCCATAATACCAATGACTACACGTCGGTCAGAGTCGGTCAGATTTTGTGGTAAAATATTACAACATTACCGCACTTTCTGACATACCCTTCACTATGTTTGGCCAATACGATTAAACAAGCTAAAATGGATTATTACACACAAAATTGTGTCAATGCCCGTATGGCCTGGCGGCTCGTAACTGAGCATGGCAAAATGCTACGAGTATTGTGGCTGTGTTCAATATTTACACGATTTAATCACCATGATCGCTTGCCGGCACCCCAAACGCGACAATGTTCGCGTTGACCACCACCTTGCTCATATACCTAATTACTTGCGTTGACTCTGGTACTGTTGTAGCATGGTGCTTTTATATTTGCATTAGCCTGCTCAATTGTTTTAGAGTTAACTGGGTATTATATCATGATGTGATTAGCAGTGAGTTTTTTAATCTTGTTTAAGCATTATTATATTTGTAGTATTTATAAAATTTTAAATTTTAATTAAAATAATTCATGATTAATAATAATTAAAAGTGTATTGTATTAATGAAAATTTATTATTCAATAAATATTTGTTTTAATGTGACAAAATTATAATAAGTTCAATATAAAAAGTCAAGTGATCTAGGTTATTATATTCATTATGAGCAGCAATAAATTATTGTTGTAATTTAAAGTACATGGTAAAAATTTACTTAAATAAAAGAATTGTGTGCCAAATATTTTATCCATAAATTCATAAATTATAATGACTTAAATACTTTTATTCTAGATTATTATAGCAATATTTAATCATGACAGTTTATAACATTATATGCAGCTTAAAATTGTTTGAAATAAATATCAACATTCTCTTTCAGTATAAATATTTATTTGTTTTATTAAATAAAATATTATATTCTGTATAAAATTTTCATACATTTTGCCTAGAATTTTGCTAAAGTTGTTAAATTACAAATTGATTTAATGTATTTTAGGCTAAATTACCTTGTATAACTTCTGAATAATTAATATTCAATACTAGTGTGCTATTGACCACCTCTGAAGTATGGGAGTCCGTCACAAGTTTTGCAAATTGTCAAATCATTTCACAGATAAACGCCCATAGGGTTAATATGTGATTTATATCAATCAATAAACCACACTATGGCACTGTCTCCAACCATACCCCCTAGCTTATATTACTTTTAATAATTAATAAACAACAATAGTGTGCTATTGACCACTTCAAAGGCACGGGAATCCGTTACAAGTTTTGCAAATAATTAAATCGTTTCACAAATAAACACTCATAGGGTTAACATGTGATTTGGTTCTAGTAATAATTTATTCTATGGCATTGTCTCCAACCATACCCCCTAGCTCATATCACCTATTAATCATTAATACACAACAGTAGTGTGCTATTGACCACTTCAAAGGCACGGGAATCGGTCACAAGTTTTGCAAATAATTAAATCATTTCATAAATAAACACCGATAGGGTTAACATGTAATTTGGTTCTAACAATAAATTATTCTATGGCATTGTCTGCAACCAGGGACCCTAGCTCAGGTCACTTTTTAATCATTAATACACAACAATAGTGTGCTATTGACCACTTCAAAGGCACGGGAATCGGTCACAAGTTTTGCAAATAATTAAATAATTTTACAGAATTATACCCATAGGGTTAACATGTGATTTGGTTGTAATAATAGATTATTCTATGGCAGTGTCTGCCATCAGGACCCCTAGCTCAGGTCACTTTTTAATCATTAATACACAACAGTAGTGTGCTATTGACCACTTCAAAGGCACGGGAATCCGTCACAAATTTTGCAAGTAATTAAATAATTTTACAGAATTATACCCATAGGGTTAACATGTGATTTGGTTGTAATAATAGATTATTCTATGGCAGTGTCTGCCATCAGGACCCCTAGCTCAGGTTACTTTTAAATCATTAATACACAAAAATAATGTGCTATTGACCACCTCAAAGGCACGGGAATTCGTCACAAGTTTTGCAAATAATTAAATCATTTCATAAATAAACTAAATTTTTAATGTATTATAGTTTTACATTGCCTTGCAAACTTGTAATATTGCATAACAAGAGGTCGATTTTCCATTGTTAGTCACTATTGACCACTTCCATGTTACAGACATTTTTGCAAAACCAAACTGGTAAATTACTATTTTAATGCTCACTAATATTTAATCTAGTAATAAAGTTATTCTATTTTTTTTATATTATTGCTAATTACCTTTATAAAATAATCTGTTAATGAATCACATTATTATAATATTTGTGTTAAAAACTCAATGCCTTCACAGCATTGACCGTTGATTGCGTCGATTCCCCGACAATTGCGACAATTATTACCAAAATTATCAAAACTAAAGAAATTTGAATTGAATTACGATTATATCGACGACGAGATTATGTTGACTGAAATGAATGAAACAATTGCCGATTGTTTTACAAAATTAAAACGTCTGAAAATTCCCGGTTTATATGATAAGTCATTGTTTAATTGCAAACAATTAACACATTTAAACCTAATATACATTAACTATCAAATGGACGAAAAAGTGTTTAAAGATTATTGTAAATATTTCCCAAAAGTTACTTACTTAGCAAAACACCCCACACTATAGTCCGTAACAATTATGAGAACATCAATGAATCGGTTGAAAGAATATAAACACAATTGTCGTGAAGAATATTCTGTATTTAATTTTAAAAATAATATGAAATAAAAGTATGAAAGTTGTGTTAATGAACCGGATTTTGATTTATTTTCATTTCATATTCAGTTATAATTAAACATTAATTAACACGTTTATTATAATAATTACATTATCATATAATGCAAAGGATTCAATGGATAGGTTTGGCGACGATTTGTGTGAAGTATTGTTGAGTTATCTGTCATTTGAGGACCGATTCCGGTGTGAATGTGTGTCCACTCAATGGCAACGTTTGGCATTCAATACACAAACTGACCTGGTTATATTTGATGGTTATAAATACATAAACAAATCACCTTATTTGTCTATCTATTTATTTGACTTTTACCAAATTGTACATTTTGAAATACTCGCAAAAGTTATGCAAAAATGTCCAAATATTACCACAATTACAGTGCATTCACACTATGACAACACGTTTAACAATATAATCAAAACAATCACTAAGGCTTCCATTTTTCGGGAATTCCCGAATAAAATAGTTAACAAAATCATCGGGAATTATATACCATTAGGTTTAGGGGTTATAATAGACCAAAAATATATAAGTTTTNAAAATATATAAGTTTTATTTTCCCGATTTTTCTCGATTTTGGCTTATTTTGCGAAAATTCCCGATTTTAGCATATTTTTGAGAAAATTCCCGAAAATTCTATTTTTATGACAAATATTTCCGAAATTAGATATTTTTCGTAGAAAATTATTTATTTAATAACTAAAATATTTCACCAAAACTCTTAATAAAATTCTTAACTGAAATCAAAACATGTTTTGTAATCCACAGATGTTTTACAAAATATATATTGATTATCTCCGTCGAAGTCTAGCGTTCTTTCTCTCAGTTTAAGATTATTTTTAGAGATAGAAGATTGAAAAAAGCTCAAATTTCATGTGATTATCAAATATAATTCATTTCTAAATGATTTATATGTAAAGATGATGATTGATAATGATCTTAATAATGATTATGTTATAATTGAGTAAAATCGTATTTCCCGAATTTTCCCGATTTTGGTTTTTTAATTCCCGAATTTGGATGTTTTTACTCCCGGAAAATGGAAGCTTTAACAATCACTACTTATTGCCATAAGTTAACAAAAATTCACTATTTATTTGATTACAATCCCGACGAGACTCACATCAATGTTGAGACAATGGATATGTTTTTTGACAAATTTGCCAAACAATTAAAATTAATTCAAAATTTTAACCACGATTCTTACGGACAATTAAAACCCTACTTCAACCGCTGTTCAGACATATACGAGTTGTTGGGCTACAATAAATACGATAGAGTGAGACGAGTCGGCGATAGAGTTACACGAGTTGGGTATGAGTCAGACCAGTGGCAGAAGCCAAGACGATGCGGACTAACGACCAAATGATGCGTGTTTTGACATAGACGTTCACGAGAGATATAGGAAATTCTCACGAACACTATCCGTGAGAAAACACTTTATCACGGACACTGAGGGAGAGCTTCGAAATCTTCACTGACACTATTCGTGAGAAAACACTTTATCACGGACACTGAGGGTGAGCTTCGAAATCTTCACTGACACTATCCGTAAGAAAACACTTTATCACGGACACTGAGGGAGAGCTTCGAAATCCTCACGGACACTATCCGTAAGAAAGTGTTTTCTTACGGACGCTTAGAGTAAAATTTGGCAAGATGAAAAACCAAGTGGGCCCACTTTGGCAAGATGGACTCAACTCTTATAATAATCTATTCTAAATGTTGCGTTAAAGGAATTAATGCGATCCAAAGCTCTAATATCTAAGTAAAAATTCTTTTGAATCGTTTTTTAGAAAATTAATAGAATAATTTAGCGCAGACTCCAAAACCAAATGTCCATTTTAGCGCAGA
>CAJPIZ010004514.1:0-10168 GCA_905368565.1 Medioppia subpectinata
CTCTCTCTCTCTCTCTCTCTCTCTTCTCTCTCCCTAATTACTTAACCATATATTTCTATCAAATATTATTCTCATTTAATCGCATTATTCTTATGCAATACAAAACAAAATTTAAAATGTTTAGTTAGTTTGGATAACATTTAAAGCTCAAACACGGAACTCACATTTGAAAACTATACACATGTAGATTGAAATATTAAATACAATACAATCAAGTTGTAATTCCCAATAAGTTCCCCTCTCGTTATTTATACTTATTTATATTTATTTATATAGTATTTTCTATTTAAATTTGTAAATATGCCTCAAAAGTTTTGAGTCAAAACTCAACTTTTAAATATTAAATATATATATTTAATAAATAAAACAACAATGTTGTAACTACTATTATTTACGGTACGTCTCTTTACGTCAATTCAAGTGATTTCACAATATTTTCACGGGTTTTGAATTCATAATAGTATTATATAATTGTTTTATTTTTACTTAAAATAACCTTTTTGTTATTAGATGTCGTATTTCCCACGCATTCACTTGTATTTCTTCATACATACAATGTTTTAATTATTGATACGAAAAACATTATAGTATTTGGGATTATATTGTGTATCGATTTTATAAACTTAAAAAAACTATATTTATTGACAAATGTTTTTAATATGAATGAACAAATCTCTTTAGTATTGTAGCTAAAATTAGATGTACCTTGATGTTATTACCCTATTATTCCGTGCATTACCCGCACCCATGTATAACCCGCACTTCAAAAATTTTTGATATTTGAAAATAAAAATGCAACCTATAGATAACCCGCACCCCATGTATAACCCGCATGTACAGTACATACAATTTAAAACTTCTTTGTGTTGAGACAAAAATAGGAGAAAACTTTTATAATTTATTTTTTTTATTAACGTATGTATGGAAAACCAATACATAACTGTAATGTAAGCAAATCTGATATATATTTTTCACAAACGGTTATAATTTTAATAAAAAGCAATTTTCCACAGAAAATACTGATTCAAACAAAAACTTTATATTTCAATATTGGTATTCAAATGATAACTATATTTGAATTTTTCAATGCATTAGATATAAGATTACAGTTTATCCAAAGGAATACTGAATTTAAATTGAGTTCAATTTACAAACGAAATGATAGAAAATGGAAAAAGAAATTTCTTTGTATTCATATTCAGATATTGAGTGATAATTAAATTTAAACAAATTGTAAATCACTATTTATACTATAATTTATTATTAAAACCTAAATATTTATCAATGTTTTCTCACTTAACTGTTGAATAAATAGCTAATCAATTACAAGAAAAATTTCCAATAATATCTTTTTAATCCTTAGATATTGAAATTTAAAATAAATATAATTAAATTTAAAATACATTCAAACATACAATATATCATAGAAATAAAAAACAAAAATAATTTCCAAGATTTTAGCCATAAATTTCCCATTGATTTATATGCGAAATGAATGTGTATTTAATATTTATATAATATTTAGCATTTAATTCATTGAGAAATAATCATATGATGAGTGCATTTCTTAACATACCATTCATTATAATATTACAAATATCATAATGAGATAAAAATCTTTTAAAATTAAAAATTTAAAAACAAAATCCGTGTTTAATATTTCATTCATCGCTCGTATGTCACGAAACATGTAATTCTCATTGTATGCAAAGAATGCTATGATTTTAATGGCATTTAAATGTGTTTTCAAAACACAATTCTCTGACATTATTATTATTTTCTATCTTATTATACACTGACTTATAGTGCATCTCATTATTATAATACTGTATATATTTTTGAGTTTTATAAATAATTAGCGTATTTTACAGTTATATGCTATTCACTAGTAATTTGTAGCGGAAATTATATACGGTTTTATACAGCATTCAGTATATTTGTATAGCATGTTAAATGAAAATTATAGCAAAAGTTGTGTTTTGATGTTGACTTTTAATTATCTGCTAAAAGTGTTATCCGATATATAAATTTAATTGCAATATTAGTGTATTTGAGGTGTGAATTACTGTCAAATGTGGAGATTTTTGTCATTTTAAATGATCAGAAAGACAATGGGTTAGTGAGTGGGAGAGAGGGAGTGAAAGGGAGACCTTTAAATTAAATTAATGTTTTGCTATACAATAGCTAATCATTCAATACGACTAGACGTATGACAAAACACGACATAAAGTTTTGCATAATTTATACCAAAAGCAATGACATAATAATAATTATAATGTGTTTTTCACAGCAATCGTATCGTAAATAACAGTGCATTACATTATATTCCTTGTGATATACTGTATATATTATTTGAAATGACAATAACGCCCACCACTAAAATAAACATGACATTCAAAACACACATAACAAACCATTGAACCCACAGAATATGGTCGTGAATGCATATATTAATTATTTACCATAGTAATTTAAATGTCTCTACACATGTGATTCTTTGAGTAATAATTATTTAAGCCATGTTAATTCTTTATATTAATTAATATTTCAATTTCATAGTTTACTTACAGTAATTTTATATTTATTACTTTTAATGTCATTATTATCGCACATTTCTGACGTAAATTGTATATAAATTTTTTGGTTCCTATACGTTTGTAATCAATTTTGTTTGAAAGAGATTTCTTCACATTTAATGATGACATATTCACGATATGATAGATAACTGTGCTATAGTTAACAATCTCTCTCTCTCTCTCTCTCTCCCACTCACTAACCCATTGTCTTTCTGATCATTTAAAATGACAAAAATCTCCACATTTGACAGTAATTCACACCTCAAATACAAAACATTAATTTAATTTAAAGGTCTCCCTTTCACTCTCTCTCTCCCCTCTTCTCTGTTTTCTTCTCAATAGGCAAGCATTCAATATATAATAATTATTTTTGTTATCCAAATGACAAAACCATTGGTCAATCTTTCTATTTATAGTGTCACTGAAAATGCAATGACTTTCGCGGAAATAAGTGAATGGGATATGCATTTATGCGATACCAAAATTACTTATGATAATTATGTGTAAATAGAAAATGAAAGTGTGAATAAAAATTACATTGTATCAATATATTATTGATTCACACAATTAATGGCTTTTATCAAAAAGATATAAATAAATAATTATTTTTAAAGATTTATAAATTAAAAATCCAATATAAAATATAATCGTTGCCCACAGTTATGATAAAATTCACATATAGTTCCCATACTCTGAACGTTAATATAAATTGTGTGTAATAATAGATTCTGACGTTAAATACAAGACTCTTATATTTATTTTACATACAGTATTCTACAGTTTATATTAATGGTATTTATTTTGAGATTAATATTTAAATATATATTCGTTATAAATATAGCAAATAATACTAAAGAATATTCTATTCATTCGTAGAAATTTAATTTCCAGAGCATTAAAATTTTTCGCAGAATATTCTGGAGTTTGAATTATATGGAGAGAAATGTAGTGATAAATAAATGAAATATTCATTTTTTATTCTCTCTCTCTCTCTCTCTCTCTCTCTCTTCAAATANCGGAAGGTGACCGTCAAGAAACGCAACTCATCGCCATTGCAGGGCTGCCAACAGCACCGGGAGGGCCCGCACACTGTCCGCGCGGCCACAACAGGTGCGTAACTTTTATGGTTATTTTGCGGCGCCTTTTGTTACTAACAATTTTTCCAGACCGCGCTTTATAGCCATACACTGTACGCGTATACGAGCTGTGCGTACGCTGTCGAGTACACAGCGCACAGAATATTCTGTGTGCTATACGATTATATGGCAGTTACTGTTGCCAACTATCAGGTGCTGTGCTGTCGTTGTATGACTACCAGTGCTCAAGCGATTCATAGCCCAGCGCTGCACAGGTTCTGGATGTGTGTCTATTTATAGCATACGGTTTGGCGAATCTCTTTATATTATTTATACAGAATATTCTTGTATATCAATCCGTTTTTTATGCAATTCTTATTATTAATATAACGAGACGTTGAAATATCGTGTTTTATATCTTATCAAATTCAATATTGCAAATCCAAAAACTCTCCAACATTTGTCAATTTATATGTTTTTCATTAATGTCATTAAAATTAATTAATTCCTTAATTAGTAGACAAATAGTGTAGTAATTATATAATCTCTGAAATTTTATGTTCATAATTAAACTGTAAATTTTCTTGCCAATTAAATCAAATTGTATCATGTTATGTTCTATCATGGTTCTTAAATGTAGGTAAAAATGTGCACATTTAATTCCAAATACAATATAAACCAGAGTTTACTGTATGTGTGGAAAATCGATGAATACGTGGGAAATTCAATCTTTATTTTTATACAAAAACTTAATTGTTAATAATTATAATTGCAATTATTATCTTATATATATTCTGGAGTTAATTATTATTTAACTAAAAGTTATTTTTAGATACATCTAGTTTGCTTTAGTAATAGCTGCCTGGTGACCTTGATATTCTACTTTATATTTATTATATTTACTATACAAATAGAAACCTGGATATAATATCCTTTGTATAGAATATTACAAGTATAATAAATTGCAATATATTCTTGAATTATGCAATAATATTATGTTTTATATGGGATTAGCAAATAATCCAGAAATAAAATAAATAAGATAATTTACCAGGATCATGAATACTTTTAAAAACATACTGAATATAAGTTATAAATTATAATTTATAACGAAAACAATGAATTAATTATTCTGTGGTTTTGTTATTACAATAAAATAATTGAAAATTTATGTGTTTATAAAGTAATTCTTGAGATGAAACTCAATAATTATATTCTTGCAAAATAATAGATATTTTTGTTTAACAAACTCTCTCTCTCTCTCTCTCTCTCTCTCAATATATTTATTGAACAGAAGATATACTTCAAACATGTAATAATAAATTGATAAATTCCAGCGAAAATTGTTGTGTTGTTTGTTTTAATGAAATACTTGATTTGCTTATACCAAACGGAGAGATGTATTAAATATTTAGTATATTTTGTTGTTGTCTGAAAACATGTAAAATATAAATGCATGCTACATTTGCGTAAACAACTTTAATAATTAACTTTCATGAAATATTCTGATGAATATGATCATGGCGAATTGAGTAATAGTTAGGCTTAAATTATGGTTATTTTGCAGTTGACGGGGTTTGCAATTGGTATAAATGCTCATGGGAGGCTCACTTGTACTTTGCATAACATTAAACATACCATGGGCAAATAAATTATTTTGGGCATTAAAACACGATGTTACTTAAAGAATTAACATCTATTACGGTTTAATGTTACATGGTAAATAATTTATTATAAATGTTATGTTATGCATTTTCAGTAATCATATTAAAATTAAAGTATAAGGTATTTGTATAAATAAATGATATACTTTATATATTGTATGTATTATACAAAACTTTAGCTAATTAATCTAGATTCTAGATAGTTTCATAAATAATATGTATGGATGAATATAATTTTATTAGATTGCTAGTAATTTGCTCAAATTAATTCGGAATGATAATATTATTGTCCTTGTAAAGAATTAATATCATAATCTTTATAATTACAAAAATACAATTATTAATTATATGTTGATATTATTGCATTGTAAACAATATAATATATTATGATGCTTCAATCTCTGTTCAAATAAAATAATCTTTAAATCGTAATTAATAAAAATAAATTATTAATATACTTAATACACTTCATGTCATTTTTCTCATTAATTATATACACAAATCCATAACTTGACACTGATTTACACCAACAATGCCTTTGAAACACCTTAATATTGATTAGATGTACATTTAGCCGAATATTGTTAATAAAATTATAAGTTATATTTCATGATAATAATAATAATAATAATTATTATTAAAAAAGATCATTATTAGTAAAATTGCATTGAATTGATAGGTATTTGCTTTTAAAAATATAAAACTTTATGGACTGAAATTAAATCCCAGAGCACTTAAACTGAATACTAAAATAATTTATTTCTAATATTAAAATTCTGCATTAAAATACTGAAAAATAAGTTTTACAAACTCTCTCTCTCTCTCTCTCTCTCTCTCTCTTTGGGGGCTGTTAGCCAAGAGAGAGAAGGCTCAGAATTACCATCATCTCGCTCTCTCTTACTAACTAAAACCGCCCAAACATACAGCGCGTGCATAACTGTGTGGCACTGTATGTATGTTAGTATATATGTGTCTTTCTCTCTCCCCCTTACAGTGAGTACCGACCAAACAATAGCCACCACTAGAATGGGACAGATGTTGGCACTGGTAGTGGTGTAGAGATGGATGGATCGGTAGTACCTCTCTCTCTCTCTTTCTTTCTCTCTCTCTCTCTCTCTCTCTCTCTCGGCAGTGACTGTCGTAACAATAAATAAGCCTTTTTTCGTTCAGACGTTTGTCTGCCTATTGTTTGGTATACTATAAGAAGTATAGAAATAAGTTTTTTCTGGTCGTCTTTGAAGAGGGGCTGGGGATGGGGTCCAGGAGTGTAGGCATAGACTTAAGACATTAGTATACACACGTCTTGAGCGATGGTATGCAAAATATATGTACACATTTTTGAAGGGCAGCTGCAGAGAGNATTCTGTGATTTAAATTAATATTTAATTAAGATCATTATAATTATTGCAAATATTAATGTTTACGCGTCTATTAATAGCGTTTTTAGCGCAACAACAGCCGGAATCGGGCGGACAGAGCGGACACGGACTGCACACCGGATCACTTGACTGCGATCACCACAACGAACACCCAATTGACGGGACGGCCGGCACACAGCGTACGAGTCCTGTGCCTCAACTCTCCGGCATATCGATTGTCAAGTCAATAGCCAAAGGCTTTATACCGAGCCGTTTGCCGCCGGTGGACACGACTGGCCCGGCGGTGAACTCGACACCTCCGCGATCGCCGAAGTCACCCAAATCGCCGCTTTCGGCCGGCAGTCACCGCTCGTCCACCGACAGCAAAGAGGACGCGTCGCTAACCTCGCAATTATCGTCACCCAAACTGCCTCCGAGTCCCGTATTGAAGGCACTGCAACAGCCCAACAGCGCCGCCGCAGCCATCGATCACGGCTACACCACCGGTACGCCGCCCGGCGGTACACCACCGCCGCTGATCACCGGCGGTTCGTTCGGCGGCAGCGGTCACAACAGCCCTCAACTGATGGGCTCCGGCGGCAACACCAGCCGTAATGAGTCGCCCAAACAGACGGTTTACCGCAAAGTGTCTAATCGTATGCTAGAGTCCAGTAGTAGCGAAGAGGAGGACGATCTCGAGCCGCCGCCCAGTCCTCTACTCCGGTGCGACTCCGGCGCCAACCGTAGCACCGGCTCAACGCCCAGCCCTCGCACTCCCAACTCGTGTCGTATACTCAGCTCCATTGCGGCCAATCAGGCGACGGCTTTCAAGTTTCCGCCCAACGGCGGCAGTCCTTCGCCACTACACTCGCGGCCCGCTTCGGGTGAGCGCCAGTCGTCGGACGAGTTCTCGACCACAATGAGCTCATTTCGGTCCCGATCGACGTCCAGCGAACTCTGCGACGACCAGAACCCGGTCGCCTGCGGTGAACCCCGGCTCACACCACAGCCCCAGAGCCGCAGCCGTCGAGTCAGTCCTCTCCGCAAACAGCGAGCGATCGCCGAAGAGATGTCCGCCGGTCAGCACATGGACTCCTCTCAACGCTCGTCGCTGGAGGCCGAGTACGGCTCGTGTCCCTCATCGGCCACGATGTCCAGCGCGCCGGACAGCGGCGTTGCCGACTGTAATTACTCCTCACCGGCCAAAAACTTTTTCCATTACAACAGCGCCGGCAGCACCGGCTCGTCGTCCATACGCCGCTCCAGCAGTGGTGGACACGATGTGGATCACGACGGACCCGGCGGTAGTGGCTGTGCCGCCGGTGGCAGCGGTGCCACAGACAACGGCCCTCTGGCCAAGGATTCCAGTCTTAGCGAAGGCGAAGGAGTGATAGAGTCGGCCACCGGTTATGTCTTCCGGAAAGTGACCGTCAAGAAACGCAACTCATCGCCATTGCAGGGCTGCCAACAGCACCGGGAGGGCCCGCACACTGTCCGCGCGGCCACAACAGGTGCGTAACTTTTATGGTTATTTTGCCCGCGATTTGTTACTAACAATTTTTCCAGACCGCGCTTTATAGCCATACACTGTACTCGTATACGAGTTGTGCGTACGCTGTCGAGTACACAGCGCACAGAATATTCTGTGTGCTATACGATTATATGGCAGTTACTGTTGCCAACTATCAGGTGCTGTGCTGTCGTTGTATGACTACCAGTGCTCAAGCGATTCATAGCCCAGCGCTGCACAGGTTCTGGATGTGTGTCTATTTATAGCATACGGTTTGGCGAATCTCTTTATATTATTTATATAGAATATTCTTATATATTACTCAGTTTTTATGCAATTCTTATTATTTATATAACGAGATGTTGAAATATCGTGTTTTATATCGTATCAAATTTAATATTGCAAAATCCAAAAACTCTCCAACATTTGTCAATTTATATGTTTTTTATTAATGTCATTAAAATTAATTAATTTCTTAATTAGTGGACAAATAGTGTAGTAATTATATAATCTCTGAAATTTTATGTTCATAATTAAACTGTAAATTTTGTTGCCAATTAAATCAAATTGTATCATGTTCTATCATGCCTCATAAATGTAGGCAAAAATGTTAACATTAAATTTTAATCCCAAATACAATATAAACCAGACTTCACTGTATGTTTGGAAAATCGATGAATATGTGGGAAATTCAATTTTTATTTTTATACAAAAACTTAATTGTTAATAATTATAATTGCAATTATTATCTTATATATATATTCTGGAGTTAATTATTGTTTAACTAAAAGTTATTTTTAGATACATCTAGTTTGCTTTAGTAATAGCTGCCTGGTGACCTTGATATTCTACTTTATATCTATTATATTTACTATACAAATAGAAACCTGGATATAATATCCTTTGTATGGAATATTATAAGTATAATAAATTGCAATATATTCTTGAATTATGCAATAATATTATGTTTTATATGGGATTAGCAAATAATCCATAAATAAAATAAATAAGATAATTTACCAGGATCATGAATACTTTTAAAAACATACTGAATATAAGTTATAAATTATAATTTATAATGAAAACAATAAATTAATTATTCTGTGGTTTTGTTATTATAATAAAATAATTGAAAATTTATGTGTTTATAAAGTAATTTTTGAGATGAAACTCAATAATTATATTCTTGCAAAATAATAGACATTTTTGTTTAACAAACTCTCTCTCTCTCTCTCTCTCTCTCTCTCTCTCTCTCTCAATATATTTATTGAACAGAAGAAATACTTCAAACATGTAATAATAAATTAATAAATTCCAGCGAAAATTGTTGTGTTGTTTGTTTTAATGAAATACTTGATTTGCTTCTACCAAATGGATAGATGTATTAAATATTTAGTATATTTTGTTGTTGTCTGAAAACATGTAAAATATAAATGCATGCTACATTTGCGTAAACAACTTTAATAATTAACTTTTATGAAATATTCTGATGAATATGATCATGGCGAATTGCGTAATAGTTAGGCTTAAATTATGGTTATTATGCAGTTGACAGGGTTTGCAATTGGTATAAATGCTCATGGGAGGCTCACTTGTACTTCGCATAACATTAAACATACCATGGGCAAATGAATTGTTTTGGGCATTAAAACACGATGTTACTTAAAGAATTAACATCTATTACGATTTAATGCTACATGGTAAATAATTAATTATAAATGTTATGTTATACATTTTCAGTAGTCATATTAAAATTAAAGTATAAGGTATTTGTATAAATAAATAATTTACTTTATATACTTTAGTTAATTAATCTAGATTCTAAAAAGTTTCATAAATAATATGTATGGATGATGAACTAGAGTTGCCTCTCGAGCCGCAGATGAGGAGTTATTGCATTATAATTTATACTCATCTATACTCTGACAATAGATGATTCATATATAAAGTAACATTAATATATGATCGGGGTACTATTTATATA